>JASDQU010241106.1:54111-74010 GCA_032191745.1 Picea mariana | reverse complement strand
TCTCGATTTTGCAGATATTTCTATTAGAGAAGTGTCCATTTTCTCTTTGACATTTGTAACTTTATGCTATATTTCATTCACAGACTGGACTACAGTGTTTGTAGAGACTTGCAAGTCTCTGATTTTTCCACATTTGGCATAGTCATTTGTTACAAATGTATGTGTGGCCATGCCTCTCAAGGCCGTGTTTGTCCAATTTAATTCTTCTTTTAGTGATTGGACTTTCCTGTCAACACCTGTTAGTTGGGTGGCTTCATCAGAAAGCAGTAGAGGTACTGCTCTGACTTGTCTGTTATTGTCTTCAAGGACAATGCCCATGAATGGAGGAAAAGTCGAGCTTGATTCAACTGTCTGTCCTTCTAGACTTTTCCATTTATGTTTAGGAAGTATTTCAGATCCTCCTTCCATCATTTGGACTTCATCCCTTTAGATTAATTTCTTGCATTCATAGAGGTAAATCCATATTTTTTCATCAGAAATGTAATTCTGCCATTTTTGTGACAGTTCTGCTTTCTCTTTATCTGATGTGGCTATGTTGAAGTCATTAGTTTCTGGATTTGTAAATAAATCCCAATTTAACAAGTTTTTGATCTAGACTTCTTTTATGGATCCCTTGGGACAACCTTTCATTATTTAATGAAATTTGTGAATCTCATCTACTAAGGGTCTTTGCATAGAATTAGGTAAAGTGTTTGAAAACTGACAATCAGGGATAACCTGATCACATTGTTCAATGTAACCCAACCCATATCTAGGTGTTCCCGGTGGTCTCATTCCTTTGTAAATGTCTTGTAGTCTGGGATCTAGAGTCTCTATTGTTGGCATATAATGAATCATTAAGCAGTATTGAGACTCTGAAGTTGAAACAGTACTATCAACAGTACGAAAACAAACTGAAGAATCCATATGTTATAGGAGAGATAACTATAACTGCACAGAAAAGCATGGCGTTTAATCTTAGTCCTCTGCTTCGTAGAGAGAGAATGTCAGATAGGCTCCTGGCCGACTGCTTAGGTAGAAACTAGTTACTCTGTCAGGAAGTCGCAGAAGTGGAAACCTTGTCTTTCAAAGGCCCGAGACTTCTGATACGGCTTCAGAGAATTGCAAGAGTGGAAACCTTGTCTTTCAAAGGTCTGAGACTCTTGATACCACTCTAGATTCGTTATATACTTAAAACAAACAAAACTTAACAGAACGAGAGATCTGTTATCATACCCGACACAAAAATGGCTTCATGGCTCTTATACCATTTGTAAACTCAGAGGCTTCCTCCAATGAAGAATGAATCTTGAAGATTGATCTGTCTCGTGCATCTGTCTTTCTTCTGCTACTTGACCTTCTAAATCTTGCTACTCTTTGCAGTACCAATCCAGTTATCCCGACAAACCCCAAGTTGAACCTTATATGCTCCTAAAGAAAACTCCTAGTGAACCTTCGAACAACCCAACACCATAAACTGCCCTTAGAGACCACCTACCTAGCGGGACTTACACAAGTGCTCTAGGACCTAAGAGAACCTTGGCACAACTTTCCTCCAGATATTTATCTTTCACTTGAGAGAACCTCGGCTACCATAATCTTTCAAGGCACATAGATTGCAATAGTAGACAAATAGAAATGAGAGTATTTAACAGATGCACAATAGGAGACAACATTCAGATTTAATAAACGCTTGCGGAAGTCTTTATATTAAACACAGAGAGCCGAAGCTCTAAATCCAGGGTATACAATATGAGCAGGATGCTCAGAGAAGAATGCTCTTACTCGCACTCACACTTACAGACTTATGCAAACTTGCATACACACAGAATGACTCAAAAGCTCAGACATAAGGGAGCTTCAGAAAGACTCGGACAACTTACAGGCTAACTGACTCTGAAAAACTCCTCCTAGAGAATGAACTCCTCATCTCCTTATATACAAATTTTTGGAGAAGGGAATCATTTCACTGATGAGACTCGACAAGATTTTGGACCCTACATGTCTTCTACTAAATATTCTTTTAGAGATTTGGTGGTAGAAATCGTGCAAGATTCTTCCGACCAAATGATAACTTTATTCTCCACTAAGAAAAGTAAATCTTACGTTAGATTTGGTGGGGTAGTCGTGCAATATTCCCTGACTAGAAGTCACACTCAAAACGACATGTAAGAGGAATCTTGGAAATGTGGGTCAAACCACGCGAAAAGTTGGAGAAGTGCTCCAAGTTTCCAAGATGCCCATTATTTTATTACAAAGTGGATATTGGTCACGTCAACCCTCTAAACCCAATTGGCACCACTGTCAGCCAATTAGACTTGAAGTACACTATGGAGATTGGTATCGTCAACCCACGGAAACCGACTGACACCACTGTCGGCCAGTAAGACTTTATGAATCATTATTCCACTGGTTGGTCATGAAAATGTCGAAAGCGATCTGGATCCCAATGTTGAGTGTAGATTTCCCGGTACATTTCAGGATCTCCATCATGATATTCATCCTATTGTAGGACATATCTTGTTCTGATGACCCAAGGATGCTTTTCTCTGATAAAAAGCATTTTATAGTCATTTTCCGAAATTTGTTCTAGGTTATATACAGTGCTTGGAAAATGTCTATGAGGAAATAAAAACATCCTGGCAGTGTCAATAACATCCAAATGAATAGCGCTGGGATTCAAACCAAACTTTTTCCACCAATCTATAAGCCAGTCAGGTTCTGGAAACGATGAAAACTGATCAGAAAATTTAATCATACAATAGTAATATCTATATCTGTCAGTCCATAAGCAAACATGATCCCACATTGCTTTATACTGGAAATAATTTATTTGAAACATTTGCTGATGAGGATCTTGTTGTGGCCATGACTATATATCTCTCATTCTGTTAATTTGGAAAAAGTTCCATGGCGGAGTTTGGGTCCATCTCTTTGTTGTCTGACAGAACCAATTTCTGTTAGCAGTTCTTATTCTGGTTAAGTCTCCCATTTCAACCAACTTTTGTCTGGATGCAATAGTAGATTCCTAGAGCATTTTTCCTATCACATGTTGGGGTGAAATGACATGAATGCTTGTATTTGTAGAGAAAACTGGTAATCCAAACTCTACCACTTCAGGCCATCTTAACTGCCATTATGGTACCCAATTTTCACAATATACATCCCATGCTGTATGATCATCTAGATATTCTATGACAAGAGCATTTCTACAATCATCCCAAGTATTTATAATCACCATGATTTTTGAACAATATGCAATTTGGGCATGTGATTTTGAAATAAAAGCTAAGGTCTTCCTTTTTGGCGGGTGGCCATTTATACTTGGTAAAGTTATAAAATATCCAGGATCACCGCTGGGAGTTTGCGATGAACCATGTGTCTCTAATGCATATAGGAAAAGAGTTCCTAGAATGCATTCGACTGGTAATTCAGATAATAAAAATTTCATTCCCAATGCATATTCATCAAACAATAAAATTCCTTTGGGAATTTCAAAATCCATTTCTGTAGAAACATTCCCCAAACCTATAGAAGAATAACTACTAGGAAACCAGTATTTGTGGGGAATTAAATCTTTATGCACTAAATTCATATCTGATCCTGTTTCCAATAGTGCATTCAAACAAAAGATTTCAGAATTTATTTCTAATTTTATCTTCACCTGATATTTTTGAAATCTAACGGGCAAGATTTTCATTGTTGCTAACCCTTAGAGTTGAGCTGCAGTTTTTGTCTTTTCGAAAGGTACATCCTCCAGAGGAGGTGGTATGGAATCTAACTTATCCATGATATCTCTGATTTCCTTCCTGGCCCAGGAGTCCACCTTGTAGCTGTCTTCAGACTCTTCTTCTAATTTCTTTAATTTTTCTTTTAAATCAGTAACTTCTTTTCTCAAAAGAATAATTTCTCTAGCTAGATCAGTTACTAATGTATGTTGTAACTTTGCTTCCTTATTATATTTAATAAAAGTCTTTGTATTTCTATCAAAGGAAGCTTCTAAAAACAAAGGTTCTCTTTTTGAAGATTCAACATACCTTGACCTTTGTTCTGTTTTGATTGATTTCAAAAATGTTTCCAGAAAGGAATTCTTCATATCTCCTTCTGGTAGGGCCTTAATCTGTGCTAGCATCTGTCCCTCTTAATCTCCAACATTTGCTGAACATGCAGATTTTTATTTTTTGGTGAATATTAATTTCTGGTTCAGAATTAGACTCACAATTATTTGAACTATCCTCACAAGAGTAGAAGTTTGGATTTTTACATTTGCAATTTTGATTCATCAAGGCTTATTCTTCTTCTGAGCTATATTCAAACTTAGAGGTACTAGTGGATTCTGAACAACAACGTTGTTGCAACAGATGCACTTCTTCTCTCTTTGGAAAGGGATCATGCGGGCATTGGTTTGTTTCATGGTTATTTGACCCGCATCTGTTGCAATGTGTTCTTAGAGCTAATTGTTTGTTAGCCTGATCTTCTTTAGCCTTTTGTTCAGAATGTTTTCCTTTTGACATTCTTGATGCTTTATTTTCTGGACAATTATGTGCAATGTGTCCAGTTTTGCCACAGATCCAACATTGGACTTGCTGCCTGGCCTAATGGGCATGAGTTTTCAGTTTGATATCTTCAGGCTCATAATAGTGTGTCTTGGGTTTGTACCTGTATCTTTTCTTTTCTTTGACCTCTTTTTTCTTTTCCTTTTTACAGGGTCTGAAATATATAGACCATACTTCTCACATATAGATTTTCTATCAGGTAAGTGAGATAACTTATTTACAAAATTGTGAACTTTCATATTTACACACAACCCTACCAAAGCTTTGGTAATGAGAGAATAGTTTTCTCCCCAGGCATACATCTCATATGGAAGCTTAAAAAATTCCTGCATTTTTAGGTACTCTACAAATTTACTCGATATAGCAGCCAAGTAAACCTGTTTCCATAAAAGGTTTTGGCTATCTTGCACCTCAAAGATTCTCTAAGTCTAGTCCTTATGAAATTCTTCATATTCTGACATCTTTCTACATTTCATGTTCATAAAGATTAGCTCATGTTTGTTTGCTAATTCAGATTCAGTTCCACACCAATGTTCAAGGATTGCTGTGGTAAGGGCTCTATCATATTATTATGGGGAGTTCCATCAATATGATATACCACATCTCCTTGTTCATCTCTTAGAATTTCTGCCTCCCTTTTAGCAATCATTATTGGAGATGAGATAACTTCCCACCATTTTCTCAGTGTTCCAGTAAAACATTGAATTATAGATTTACAGGCTTCAACTTCTGATTTACCTTTCATACACATAACTTTGTATGAAACATACATTCTGTCAATCATCTGCCTGATCTGTCCAACTAACAGACTGTCAATGTTCCATTTGGGGAACCAATCTTCTGCAAATGTTTGAGTTTCAGGAAGTTTTCCTTTTCCCAAGAGATTTGGTGCTGGTGGTCTATTTACATGGTGAGGGAGATTATCATAAGCAGGTCTCTGAATAGATACAAGGGAAATATTTTCTTTAGATGAGGATTCTGGAGTATCCTTTTCAGGGGGAAAATGATGAGGAATTTTTTTATCCATTTTTGTCTCAGAAGGCTTATATACAGGAGACAAAATGGATATTGGATGATTTGGAAGGATATAAGGATCAGGAATGGGTTTATCAGGAATGTTATCCTTTTGTTTAATTTCTAGCAGTGATTTTCCTATATTGGAGAAGGCTTCTCCTAATCCTTCCATTAACTCTTCATGATTTCTTTTGGACTCTCTCGATTTTGCAGATATTTCTATTAGAGAAGTGTCCATTTTCTCTTTGACATTTGTAACTTTATGCTGTATTTCATTCACAGACTGGACTACAGTGTTTGTAGAGACTTGCAAGTCTCTGATTTTTCCACATCTGGCATAGTCATTTGTTACAAATGTATGTGTGGCCATGCCTCTCAAGTCCATGTTTGTCCAATTTAATTTTTCTGCTAGTGATTGGACTTTCCTGTCAACACCCGTTAGTTGGGTGGCTTCATCAGAAAGCGGTAGAGGTACTACTCTGACTTGTCTGTTATTGTCTTCAAGGACAATGCCATTGAATGGAGGAAAAGTCGAGCTTGATTCAACTGTCTGTCCTTCTAGACTTTTAAATTTATGTTTAGGAGGTGTTTCAGATCCTCCTTCCATCATTTGGACTTCATCCCTTTGGATTAATTTCTTCCATTCATAGAAAGAAATCCATATTTTTTCATTAGAAATGTAATTTTTCCATTTTTGTGACAGTTCTGCTTTCTCTTTATCTGATGTGGCTATGTTGAAGTCATTAATTTCTGGATTTGTAAATAAATCCCAATTTAATGTCTTTTTGATCCAAACTTCTTCTATGGATCCCTTGGGACAACCTTTCATTATTGAATGAAATTTGTGAATCTTATCCACTGAGGGTCTTTGCATAGAATCGGGTAAAGGGTTTGGAACTCGACAATCAGGGATAACCCGAGCACATTGTTCAATGTAACCCAACCCATATCTAGGTGTTCCTGGCGGTCTCATGCCTTTGTAAATGTCTTGTAGTCTGGGATCTAGAGTCTCTATTGTTGGCATATAATGAATCATTAAGTAGTATTGAGACTCTGAAGTTGAAACAATACTATCAATAGTATTATTTACAGTACGAAAACAAAATGAAGAATCCATATGTTATAGGAGAGATAAATATAACTGCACAGAAAAGCAGGGCGTTTAATCTTAGTCCTTTGCTCCAGAGAGAGAGAATGCAGATAGGCTCTTGGTCGACTGCTCAGGCAGAAACTAGTTACTCTGTCAGGAAGTCACAGAAGTGGAAACCTTGTCTTTCAAAGGCCCGAGACTTTTGATACGACTTCAGAGAGTCGCAAGAGTGGAAACCTTGTATTTCAAAGGTCTAAGACTCTTGATACGGCTCTAGATTCATTCTATACTTAAAACAAACAAAACTTAAGAGAGCGAGAGATCTGTTATCATACCCGGCGCAAAAATAGCTTCATGGCTATGATACCATTTGTAAACTCAGAGGCTTCCTCTGATGGAGAATGAAGCTTGAAGATTGATCTGTATCATGCGTTTGTCTTTCTTCTTCTACTTGACCTTCTACACCTTGCTACTCTCTGTAGTACCAATCCAGTTATCTTGGAGAACCCCAAGTTGAACCTTATATGCTCCTAAAGAAAACTCCTAGCGAACCTTCGAACAACCCAACACCATAAAATTCCCTTAGTGGCCACTTGCCTAGCGGGAGTTACACAAGTGCTCCAGGACCTAAGAGAACCTCGGCACAGATTTCCTCCAGAGCTTTATCTTTCACTTGAGAGAACCTCGGCTACCATAATATTTCAAGGCACACATATTGCAATAGTAGACAAATAGAAACAAGAGTATTTAATAGATGCACAATAGGAGAAAACATTCAGATTTCATAAATGATTGAGGAAGTCTTTATATTAAACACAGAGAGCCGAAGCTCTAAAGCCAGGGTATAAAATATGAGCAGGATGCTCAGAGAAGAATGCTCTTACTACCTCTCACACTTACATACTTATGCAAACTTGCATACACACAGAATGACTCAACAGCTCAGATAGAAGGGAGCTTCAGAAAGACTCGGACAACTTACAGATTGACTGACTTTGAAAAAATCCTCCTCGAGAATGAACTCCTCATCTCCTTATATACGAATTTTTGGAGAAGGGAATCATTTCACCGATCAGACTCGACAAGATTTTGGACCCTACATGTCTTCCACTAAATCTACTTTTAGAGATTTGGCGGTAGAAATCGTGCAAGATTCTTCCGACCAAATCATAACTTTATTCTCCACTAAGAAAAGTAAATATTACGTTAGATTTGGCGAGGTAGTCGTGCAAGATTCCCCAACCAGAAGTCACACTCAAGACGACATGTAAGAGGAGTCCTGGAAATGCGGGTCAAACCACACGAAAAGTTGGAGAAGCGCTCCAAGTTTCCAAGATGCTCATTATTTTATTACAAAGTGGATATTGGTCACGTCAACCCACAAAACCCAATTGGAACCACTGTCGGCCAATTAGACTTGAAGTGCACTGTGGAGGTTGGTATCGTCAACCCACGGAAATCGACTGACACCACTGTCGGCCAGTAAGACTTTATGAATCATTATTCCACCGGTTGGTCATGAAAATGTCGAAAGCGATCTGGATTCCAATGTTGAGTGTAGATTTCCCGGTACATTTCAGGATCTCCATCATGATCTTCATCATGTTGTAGGACATATCTTCTTATGATGACCCAAGGATGCTTTTCTTTGATAAAAAGAATTTTATAGTTATTTTCCGAAATTTGTTCCAGGTTATATACAGTGTTTGGAAAATGTCTGTGAGGAAATAAAAACTTTCTGGCAGTGTCAATAACAGCTAGATGAATAGAACTGAGATTCAAACCAAACTTTTTCCACCAATCTATATGCCAGTCAGGTTCTGGAAACGATGAAAACTGATTAGAAAATTTAATCATACAATAGTAATATCTATATCTGTCAGTCCATAATCAAACATGATCCCACATTGCTTTATACTGGAAATAATTTATTTGAAACATTTGTCGATGAGGATCTTGTTGTGGCCATGACTGTATATCTCTCATTATGTTAATTTGGAAAAAGTTCCATGCCAGAGTTTGGTTCCATCTCTGTTTTGTCTGACCTAACAAGTTTCTGTTAGTAGTTCTGATTCTGGTTAAGTCTCCCATTTCAACCAACTTTTGCTTGGATGCAATAGTAGATGCCTGGTGCATTTTTCCTATCACATGTTGAGGTGGAATGACATGAATGCTGGTATTTGTAGAGAAACTTGGTAATCCAAGCTCTACCCCTTCAGACCATCTTAATTGCCATTTTGGTACCCAATTTTTACAATATACATCCCATGATGTATGATCATCTAGATATTCTGTGATAGGAGCATTTCTATAATCATCCCAAGTATTTATATTCACCATGCTTTTTGAACAATATGCAATTTGGGCATGTGATTTTGAAATAAAAGCTAAGGTCTTCCTTTTTGGAAGGTGGCCATTTATACTTGGTAAAGTGATAAAATATCCAGGATTACCGCTGGGAGTTTGAGATGATCCATGTGGCTCTAATGCAGATGGGAAAGGAGTTCCTAGAATGCAGTCGTCTGGTAATTCAGATAATAAAAATTTCATTCCCAATGCATATTCATCAAACAATAAAATTCCTTTGGGAATTTCAAAATCCATTTCTGTAGAAACATTCCCCAGACCTATAACAGAATAACTGCTAGGAAACTAGTATTTGTGGGGAATTAAATCTTTATGCACTAAATTTATATCTGATCATGTATCCAATAGTGCATTCAAACAAAAGATTTCAGAATTTATTTCTAATTTTATCTTCACCTGATATTTCTGAAATCTAACGGGCAAGATTTTCATTGCTGCTAACCCTTGGAGTTGAGCTGTTGTTTTTGTCTTTTCGAAAGGTACATCCTCCATAGGAGGTGGTATGGAATCTAACTGATCCCTGATATCTCTAATTTCTTGCCTGGGTCAAGAGTCTACCTTATAGCTGTCTTCAGACTCTTCTTCTAATTTCTTTATTTTTTCTTTTAAATCAGTAACTTCTTTTCTCAAAAGAATCATTTCTCTAGCTAGATCAGTTACTGATGTATGTTGTAACTTTGCTTCCTTATTATATTTAATAAAAGTCTTTGTATTTCTATCAAAGGAAGCTTCTAAAAACAAAGGTTCTCTTTTTGAAGATTCAACATACCTTGACCTTTGTTTTGTTTTGATTGATTTCAAAACTGTTTCCAGAAGAGAATTCTTCATATCTCCTTCTGGTAGGGCCTTAATCTGTGCTAGCATATGTGCCTCTTGATCTCCAACATTACTGAACATGCAGATTTTTATTTTTTGGCGAAGATTAATTTCTGGTTCATAATCAGACTCAAAATAATTTGAACTATCCTCAGAAGAGCAGAAGTTTGGATTTTTACATTTGCAATTTTGATTCATCAAGACATCTTCTTCTTCTGAGCTATATTCAAACTCAGAGGTACTAGTGGATTCTGAACAAAAACCTTGTTGCAACAGATGCACTTCTCCTCCTTTTGGAAAGGGATTGTGCGAGCATTGGTTTGTTTCATGGTTATTTGACCCGCATCTGTTGCAATGTGTTCTTAGAGATAATTGTTTGTTAGCCTATGCTTCTTTATCCTTTTGTTCATAATGTTTTCCTTTTGACATTCTTGATGCTTTATTTTCTGGACAATTATGTGCAATGTGTCCAGTTTTGCCATAGATCCAACACTAGACTTGCTGCCAAGCCTAATGGGCATGAGTTTTCAGTTTGATATCTTCAGGTTCATAATAATGTGTCTTGGGTTTGTACCTGTATCTTTTCTTTTCTTTGAACTCTGTTTGCTTTTTTCTTTTCCTTTTTACAAGGTCTAAAATATATAGACCATACTTCTCACATATAGATTTTCTATCAGGTAAGTGAGATAACTTATTTACAGAATTGTGAATTTTCATATTTACACACAACCCTACCAAAGCTTTGGTAATGAGAGAATAGATTTCTCCCTAGGTATACATATCATATGGAAGCTTAAAAACTTCCTGCATTTTTATGTACTCTACAAATTTACTGGGTATAGCAGCCAAGTAAACTTGTTTCCATAAAAGGTTTTGACTATCTTGCACCTCAAAGATTCTCTGAGTCTAGTCCTTATGAAATTCTTCATATTCTGACATCTTTCTACATTTCATGTTCGTAAGGATTAGCTCATGTTTGTCTGCTAATTCAGATTCAGTTCCACACCAATGTTCAAGGATTGTTGTGGTAAGGGATCCTATCATATTATTATGGGGAGTTCCATCAATATGATATACCACATCTCCTTGTTCATCTCTTAGAATTTCTGCCTCCATTTTAGCAATCATTATTGGAGATGAGATAACTTCCCACCATTTGCTCAGTGTTCCAGTAAAACATTGAATTATGGATTTACAAGCTTCAACTTATGTTTTACCTTTCATACACATAACTTTGTATGAAACATACATTCTGTCAATCATCTCCCTGATCTGTCCAACTGACATACTATCAATGTTCGATTCGGGGAACCAATCTTCTGCAAATGTTTGAGTTTCAGGAAGTTTTCCTTTTCCCAAGAGATCTGGTGCTGGTGGTCTATTTACATGGTGAGGGAGATTATCATAAGCAGGTCTCTAAATAGATACAAGGGAAATATTTTCTTTAGATGAGGATTTTAGAGTATCCTTTTCAGGGGGAAAATGATGAGGAATTTTTTTATCCATTTTGGTCTCATAAGGCTTATATACAGGAGACAAGATGGATATTGGATGATTTGGAAGGATATAAGGATCAAGAATGGGTTTATCAGGAATGTTATCCTTCTGTTTAATTTCTAGCAGTGATTTTCCCATATTGGAGAAGGCTTCTCCTAATCCTTCCATTAATTCTTCATGATTTCTTTTGGACTCTCTCGATTTTGCAGATATTTCTATTAGAGCAGTGTCCATTTTCTCTTTGACATTTGTAACTTTATGCTGCATTTCTTTATTAGACTGGACTACAGTGTTTGTAGAGACTTGAAAGTATCTGATTTGTCCACGTCTGGCATAGTCATTTGTTACAAATGTATGTGTGGCCATGCCTCTCAAGTCTGTGTTTGTCCAATTTAATTGTTCTACTAGTGATTGGACTTTCCTCAAGATATCATACTGAAAACTCATGCCCATTAGGCCCGGTAGCAAGTCTAGTGTTGGATCTGTGGAAAAACTAGACACATTGCACATAATTGTCTAGAAAATAAAGCATCAAGAATGTCAAAAGGAAAACATTCTGAACAAAAGGCTAAAGAAGCTCAGGCTAACAAACAATTAATCTGAGTCTGATTCTGAACCAGAAATTAATCTTCACCAAAAAATAAAAATCTGTATGTTCAACAATGTTGGAGATTAAGAGGCACATATGCTTGCACAGATTAAGGCCCTACCAAAAGGAGATATGAAGAATTCCCTTCTAGAAACATTTTTGAAATCAATCAAAATAGAACAAAGGTCAAGGTATGCTGAATCTTCAAAAAGAGAACCTTTGTTTTTAGAAGCTTCCTTTGATAGAAATACAAATACTTTTATTAAATATAATAAGGAAGCAAAGCTACAACATACATCAGTAACTGATCTAGCTAGATAAATGATTCTTTTGAGAAAAAAAGTTACTGATTTAAAAGAAAAATTAAAGAAATTAGAAGAAGAGTCTGAAGACAGCTACAAGGTAGACTCTTGGGCAAGGCAAGAAATCAGAGATATGAGGGATCAGTTAAATTCCAGACCACCTCCTCTGGAGGATGTACCTTTCGAAAAGACAAAAACTACAGCTCAACTCCAAGGGTTAGCAACAATGAAAATCTTGCCTGTTAGATTTCAGAAATATCAGGTGAAGATAAAATTAGAAATAAATTCTGAAATCTTTTGTTTGAATGCACTATTGGATACAGGATCAGATATGAATTTAGTGCATAAAGATTTAATTCCCCACAAATACTAGTTTTCTAGCAGTTATTCTGGTATAGGGCTGTGGAATGTTTCTACAGAAATGGATGTTGAAATTCCCAAAGGAATTTTATTGTTTGATGAATATGCATTGGGAATGAAATTTTTATTATCTGAATTACCAGTCGACTGCATTCTAGGAACTCCTTTCCTATTTGCAGTAGAGACACATGGCTCATCTCAAACTCCCAGTGGTGATCCTGGATATTTTATCACTTTACCAAGTATAAATGGCCACCCGCCAAAAAGGAAGACCTTAGCTTTTATTTCAAAATCACACGCCCAAATTGCATATTGTTCAAACAGCATGGTGATTATAAATACTTGGGATGATTATAGAAATGCTCCTGTCACAAAATATCTAGATGATCATACAACATGGGATGTATATTGTGAAAATTGGGTACCAAAATGGCAGTTAAGATGGTCTGAAGGGGTAGAGTTTGGATTACCAGGTTTCTCTACAAATACCAACATTCATGTCATTCCACCTCAACATGTGATAGGAAAAATGCACCAGGAATCTACTATTGCATCCAGACAAAAGTTGGTTGAAATGGGATACTTAACCAGAATCAGAATTGCTAATAGAAACTGGTTCTGTCATACAACACAGAGATGGAACCAAACTCCAGCATGGAACTTTTTCCAAATTAACAGAATGAGAGATATATAGTCATGGACACAACAAGATCCTCATCAAAAAATGTTCCAAATAAATTATTTCTAGTATAAAGCAATGTGGGATCATGTTTGCTTATGAACTGACAGATATAGATATTACTATTGTATGATTAAATTTTCTGATCAGTTTTCATTGTTTCCAGAACCTGACTGGCTTATAGATTGGTGGAAAAAGTTTGGTTTGAATCCAAGCGCTATTCATACAGATGTTATTGACACTGCCATAATGTTTTTATTTCCTCATAAACATTTTCCAAACACTGTATATAACCTGGAACAATTTTTGGAAAATGACTATAAAATTCTTTTTATTAGAGAAAAACATCCTTGGGTCATCAGAACAAGATATGTCCTACAACAGGATGAAGATCATGATGGAGATCCTGAAATGTACCGGGAAAGCTACACTCAACATTGGGATCCAGATCGCTTTCGACATTTTCATGACCAACCGGTGGAATAATGATTCATAAAGTCTTACTGGCCGACAATGGTGTCAGTCATTTTCCGTAGGTTGACGATACCAACCTCCACAGTGTACTTCAAGTGTAATTGGCCGACAGTGGTGCCAATCGGGTTTAGTGGGTTGATGTGACCAATATCCACTTTGTAATAAAATAATGAGCATCTTGGAAACTTGGAGCACTTCTCCAACTTTTGGTGTGGTTTGACCCGCATTTCCAAGATTCCTCTTACGTGTCGTCTTGAGTGTGACTTCTAGTCGGGGAATCTTGCACGACTACCCCACAAATCTAACGTAAGATTTACTTTTCTTAGTGGAGAATAAATTTATGATTTGGTTGGAAGAATCTCGCATGATTTCTACCGCCAAATCTCTAAAAGTAGATTTATTGGAAGACATGTAGGGTCCAAAATCTTGTCGAGTCTCATTGGTGAAATGATTCCCTTCTCCACAAATTTGTATATAAGGAGATGAGGATTTCATTCTCGAGGAGGAGTTTTTCAGAGTCAGTCAGTCTATAAGTTGTCCGAGTCTTTCTAAAGCTCCCTTCTGTCTGAGATTTTGAGTCATCCTGTGTGTATGCAAGTTTTCATAAGTCTGTAAGTGTGAGAGCGAGTAAGATCATTCTGCTCTAAGCATCCTACTCATATTGTATACCTTGGCTTTAGAGCTTCGACTCTCTGTGTTTAATATAAAGACTTCCGCAAGCGTTTATGAAATCTGAATGTTGTCTCCTATTGTGCATCTGTTAAATACTCTCGTTTCTATTTGCCTACTATTGCAATCTGTGTGCCTTGAAAGATTATGGTAGCCGAGGTTCTCTCAAGTGAAAGATAAATCTCTAGAGGAAATCTGTGCTGAGGTTCTCTCAGGTCTTGGAGCACTTGTGTAAGTTCCGCTAGGTAGGTGGTCGCTAAGGGAAGTTTATGGTGTTGGGTTGTTCGAAGGTTCGCTAGGAGTTTTCTTTAGGAGCATATAAGGTTCAACTTGGGGTTCGCCAGGATAATTGGATTGGTACTGCAGAGAGTAGAAAGACATAGAAGGTCAAGTAGCAAAAAAAAGACAGACACATGAGACAGATCAATCTTCAAGCTTCATTCTCCATTGGAGGAATAAACTCAGAGGCTTCCTCCAACAGAGAATGAAGCTTGAAGATTGATTTGTCTTGTGCGTCTGTGTTTCTTCTGCTACTTGACCTTCTTTGTCTTGCTATTCTCTGCAGTACCAATCTAGTTATTCTGGCGAACCCCAAGTTGAACCTTATATGCTCCTAATGAAAACTCCTAGTGAACCTTCGAACAACCCAACACCATAAACTTCCCTTAGCGGCCACCTGCCTAGCGGGACTTATACAAGTGCTCCAGGACCTAAGAGAACCTCGACACAACTTTCCTCCAGAGATTTATCTTTCACTTGAGAGAACCTCGGCTACCATAATCTTTCAAGGCACACAGATTGCAATAGTAGGCAAATAGAAACGAGAGTATTTAACAGATGCACAATAGGAGACAACATTCAGATTTCATAAACACTTACGGAAGTCTTTATATTAAACACAGAGAGACAAAGCTCTAAAGCCAGGGTATACAATATGAGCAGGATGCTCAGAGCATAATTCTCTTACTCGCTCTCACACTTACAAACTTATGCAAACTTGCATACACACAAAATGAATCAAAAGCTCAGACAGAAGGGAGCTTTAGAACGACTCAGACAACTTACAGACTGACTGACTCTAAAAAACTCTTCCTCGAGAATGAACTCCTCTTCTCCTTATATCCAAATTTGTGGAGAAGACAATCATTTCATCGATGAGACTCGACAAGACATTGGATCCTACATGTCTGCCACTCAATCTGCTTTTAGAGATTTGGCGGTAGAAATCGTGCAAGATTCTTCTGACCAAATCATAAATTTATTCTCCTCTAAGAAAAGTAAATCATACTTTAGATCTGGCAGGGTAGTCATGCGAGATTCCTTGTCAGATGTCACACTCTATAAGACACATATGGAGGAATCTTGGAAATGCGGGTCAAACCACGCCAAAAGTTGGAGAAGTGCTCCAAGTTTCCAAGATGCTCATTATTTTATTACAAAGTGGATATTGGTCACGTCAACCCACTAAACCCGATTGGCTCCACTGTCGGCCAATTAGACTTGAAGTACGCTGTGGAGGTTGGTATCATCAACCCACAGAAACCAAATGACACCACTATCGTCCAGTTAGACCTGAAGATGTTTTAGAATCATATCTTAGTCATTTTCGATATGGGTTAAAAACCTTTGTTCATAATTTAGAGTGTCCCACATTTTTGTATATACTTTCCGTGCAATGAAGTGTTGGCCATTCATGATTTCAATGATGGTCTTTACTTTGACAGCCCATTGGAAATGATTAAGTATGAAGTGACATAACATCTCGTCTTCATTTGGTCCATATTCAAAAAGATTTTGGATTGATTGCAAGGGAGATATATAACTTAAGATTCTTGGATCAACTGCTCCTTTGTTTAGGCCAAAATCTTTCCACCAATCTGCAAGCCAAAGAGGTGGTCTTCCTGCTGTAGCTATGTTAATGTTTCCAAATTTGGTTAGAGTTAAAAAATCTTCCCGTTGGATAAAATTCCACCACAGTTCTTTATAGGATGAGTAATTATAATCAGTTTCTAGGAAATAAATTTCTGGATTTCTTTCAGGCCAATGATATAATAACCTTGGTCTGTTGAGGCAAAAATATTACTGATTATTTCCCAGATTGTCCCTAATATCCCAAATGAGATCAATATCATGAAATTTGTTAGTTAAAGCTTCTTGTTCTTCAACTTCTTTTTGTGTAGCTTTGGCAATGATGGGAGCTAATACATTTGAAACTCTCCTTGATCGTATTTCCGGTACTAAATTTGAATATGCAAGCTGGGTTGTTTGAGTCAATATTTTGGTGCTTCTTAATTCCCAATGTGGTCTCCATTCAGATTCATATATTTCCCAATTTAGAGAATCAAGAATTTTTACCAGTGTTTCTTCTCCATTTCCGAGTTGAACAAAGATTATCATGCAAGAAGCTTGTAAGTGTTCTCTGCTTAGGAAATCTGGGATGGAGTTTGTAGTACCTTTAATATGTTCAACAGAAAAATCAAAATTGCTGAACAAAGCTTGCCATCTAGCAAATTTAGCATCACTAAGAGATTTAATGTCTTTATTCAAGACTTCATTCATGGCAGAAACATCAGTTCTTAAAAGAAATTTCTTATAAATAAGAAATATCTCAAACTTGTGGATAGCATTTAGTGTTGCTTTTATTTCTTTATATAGAGCTGAGTAATTTTTCTTAGCTGCTTGCCAAAGACCTGAAGCAAATTGGATAATTTCTTCCTTTTTCTTGTCTCCTTGGTGCCTGCTTTGTTTGAGGACCGCTCCCCATCCAATGTTGCTGGCATCTGTTTCAACTATTTTAGGAAGGTCATCATCATAAATATACAATACAGGAAGATTTTTGGCCTTGGATTTTATATTTCTGACTGCCTGAGAATGTGCTTCAGTCCAAGGACGAGGGTCTTTCTTTAACCTTTCATTTAATAATTTCCTATCTTGGGCACAACCTTTATAAAAATGACTGATATAATTTAACTTACCCAAGAATCTTTGTAACTGAACTTTTTTCAGTTATTTTGTTAGGAAATTTGTTAGCAAATTCTACAGCATGTGTCTGTAGAGTAAGTTCTCCATTTTTTATAGTATGGCCTAGATACTTGATCTTTGTTTTGAATAATTCAAGTTTCTTTTTTGAAAATACTAGGCCTACTTGCTTGACTATTTGTAGTAATTTCTTGAGATGTTTAAAATGCTGATCCACAGAGGATGAAAACACAAGTATGTCGTCAATATATACAATAATCCAATCAAAGTAGGGTTTTAGTGTATCATCCATGACCCTTTGAAATTTGGATGGTGCATTCTTTAGGCCAAATGGCATAACATTCCATTCATAATGTCCAGCTGGGACATTGAAGGCTGTTTTAAATTTATCTTCTTCTTTGATAGCCACTTGCCAAAATCCTGATTTTAGATCAAACTTTGAAAATATTTTTGCACCAACAATCCTTGTAACCAAACTAGTCTTATTTGGGATAGGGTATGTGTCATCAGCCAAAACTTTATTTAAAGGCTTGTAATTTACTACTAGTCTAGGAATTCCTCTTACTTGTTCAGAATGTTTGTTCACATAGAACCCATAACAATTCCAAGGACTAGTAGATTCTCTGATGAGCCCTTTATTAAGAATACCCTTAATTTCTTCTGCACACAATCTCTGGTATTCAACATTCATAGGAATGGCTCTGCTCTTACAAGGTTTTCCCTGATAGTCTTCCTTGTATGGAAGAGAAACTTCATGCTTCTTTTGCTTCCAAAAGGTTGTGGGATTCTCTAAGCATACTTGATCAGTGAATTCTTGTCTTAACAGAAGAATTTTCTGTTGAACTTGATTTTGGCTTAACTGCTCTCTTATTCTTATCCCGGATTGTTGTCCCTTTAATTCTTCAATTTTGAGGATTTTATTTTTTATGGTTTGTACCATATTGGATATCCCTGGGACAGACACAATAGGAAGTTTTATAGTAACTTTCTTATTTTCAGACGCAGAGGGAATGCTAATAAAATAGCCAGGTCTATTATTTGCTAGCATAGTGGATCCATGGGGTTCAACTGCTGCAAAGAATGGTGTCCCCAAGATACAAGCTATAGGGATATCGGCTAGCAGGAATTTTAAGTGCAACAATATTGTTTGAAGCAAAGGATAGCTTCAGGAGTTTGAAAGGAGATTTTTGTTGGAATATTTCCAAGTCCAACAACACTTGCTTGAGTTTTTTTCCAGAAAATTGTAGGAATAATTTCCTTATTCAAAATATTTAGGTCAGATCTTGTATCTAGCAGAGTCTTCAAATGAAAAGGCATTCCTTGAATTTTTAAATCCATAAGGACATGGAATTTTTGATGTTGAATTGGAAATACTTTCTCTTCTTCTTGTTCTGTCTTGTTTTCTTGTTCTTTGATAAACTTTTTAAGTTTACCTATTTCTTTGCCCAAATCTGAGATGGAGAGTGTCTGGACAGAACATCATATAGGCTTAATTGAACATGGTTCCAAATCCTTTTTAGAGCAATTTCTTAGGTTAATTTTTTTTTCTTTAGTCCTCCATTCATAAAAGGAAATGAACATTTCCTTTTCATCCATATAATCTTTCCATTCTTTTGATAAGCTCAGTTTTTCTTCATTTGAGCTTCTTGAAGCAAAGTTTTCTGCACATGGATGAGTAAATAGATCCCAATTTAACATTGCTTTCATCCATTCTGAATTGACTTTCTGTTTTTTACAACCAACCATCAAAGAGAGAAATTTCTCGATTTCTGGTACAGATGGCCTTTTAAGGTCAAGTGGTATAATTACTTGACATCTTYTRTTAATTTCTRTATAAGAKTTTGTTCTTATGACAAGAACATGTGGTTCATGAGGGAAAGGAAAATCAGAACACTGTGGGTGTGGACAGGGTTCTTTTGCAGTGGAATGTGGAGGTGGAAGGTTAGTTCATGGATTATGATTGACATGTTCAAACTGTAATTGGTCTTCTTCTTTGAATGCAGAGAGAGTGGATAGAGTGACTAATTTCCCATAATCTAGGCATTGAACTGCAAAAGGAACATGACCAATAGAATTTGCTAAAGAGTGGAGTGAAGGATGTAAACAAAAGGATGAAGTGGATGATGAAGAAGAAACTGAAGAGTTGTTTCGAGATAGAGATTTTTGTGGAAAGGAAATGACTGCGGAGGATGTAGATTATTTTATTTGGGCAGATGTGATTGCCCTTGAGATTAGAGCTTTTGGTGTATCAATAACCCAGTCTGTGGGGAAAGAAATATTTTCCCACCGAATTGTCTGATGCTCCATTTTTTGATTTAATGGGTTAGTTAGCACCAAAGTACTGGATTGAGAGGTTCGGCTAGGGGTATGTAAAACTGCAGGAAATAAAGTATTGGTATGTCTAAAGCATCCCCTAGTTTGTATGGATATATTTGTTCTAGTTTGACACATATCAAATCCAATAGTTCTGATTTGGAGTTTCAGAATATCTCCAAGGTTATCATCAAAAGTATATACAGAAAAGTTGG
>JASDQU010241104.1:174902-190622 GCA_032191745.1 Picea mariana | reverse complement strand
ACATTTGGAGTTCTAGGGGTTCAATCTTGGAGAGAATTTGGCCTATGCTTTGATTGCTTATCCTAATACAAAATCACAATTTTCTTTTGCTGCTGTAATCAGGTTTTTCATCCATCTTTATTCTGTACTCTGTTTAAATTAGTTCAGCTTATGCTCATGATTTGAATGGAGGAATTTCTCATTTGCTTAGTGTGACCCTGCATTATTT
The DNA here is from genome assembly GCA_032191745.1 of Picea mariana. Lineage (NCBI taxonomy): Eukaryota > Viridiplantae > Streptophyta > Pinopsida > Pinales > Pinaceae > Picea > Picea mariana. The sequence goes on along the minus strand of JASDQU010241104.1, from coordinate 190,414 downwards.
ATGTATTTGGTTATTTAAACCCTGCATTCCAATGTATTTGGTTGTCTAAGCAATATTCTTCACACCTTTTCTGCTATTGGCATCTGATTTACAGTTTCTAAAAGCACTGGTTCATTAAGCTATTTGGATAATTCATCTCTCCATTGAGCTATCTTAGTATCCCATTGATCCACCTGCTGAAAAATATTCAATTCTTAAGTTACCAGGCATACTTAGCTTACAACCCTAAGTAGTTTCCTGAAGTGATAACAGGCATCATTCTGTTTGGTTGAAGTTGGCAATCCAATGATAAAATCCATGGAGATGGTTTCCCATTTCCATTCTGGGATGAGTAAAGGTTGCAATAGTCCTGCTGGGTGTCGATGTTCTGCTTTAACCTGTTGGCACTCTATGCATCGGGCCAAATATTTGGCTTTGTCTTTCTTCAATCCAGGCCAATAAAATTGTTTCTGGGTTGCAGTGATCATTTTCTAGTATCCCGGGTGACCAGTATATGGTATTTTATGTAGTTCATCCATAATGAACCTCTTCAAGTCGTCACAATTTGGAATGTACAGTCTATCTCTATAAGTGAGCAGACCTCCTTCGGTCATTTGGTAACCTTCATATTTTACTCTAGCGAGTTCTTGCTGTAGGTACAGGGTCACGGTTTGAATGAATGGATCTGTCTCTTGTGCATTTCTGACTCTGTTCTTGACATCTGTCTCGCAGGTACTCACCGCTACCAGGTGAATTGTTTTCATTTTTCTGCTAAGGGAATCAGCCACCCTATTTTCACAAACATTCTTATACTGAAATTATTCACAATTTCACAGCTTATGAGCATAATTATCAGAATACATACATTTCAAGATGCCAAAGGAAAAACACTTATCAGAAAGTAACACCAGGGGTTATGCAACTGCTGAGAGGGGTGCTCATTTCCACCCAACCATAGGCTCAGCGACTCCCAGCGGATTTACCACTAGCCACCCCCGAGCTGAGACCACGATGCTGTGAGATTGCGTCTCTATTTTCCAGTGACTAGGAGTGAAGGTTACTCTCCTTCCTCTCTGCTATCAATCACTCTGCATATCGCTAGATTTCTCTTTCTCCTCTCACGTCTGCCCCTAATCGCTTCTCCCCCATGCCTTATCCTCTTGCGAGGTTGTGTGTGGCATGATTTCCTCACGTTGGTCTGGCCGTACGGCTCTACAAATGGGCGGTTCACCTCCCCATCCCTCATTAATTCCTGAGGATCCATCTACCTACCATCCTATGAGACATTTAATTCGGGGCTAGCGAGCCGCTTTTGGTTCTCCGGGCAAGTGAAGTCCAAATACGATATTATTTTTTGGTGGAAGTTAATGCCACCTTTCCAGGTGCCTTCCACTCCCTTTCTGCAGCCATCGTTGTCTCTTTTTCAACATATCCCCTCTCAGCAGTCCTGCAATATAAATTCATAATATTATTCACATTCATCGACCTTTTCCACAAGGTCCATTCACATCTCATATTCACATTTCTGAGTTTGCCATAGTTCTTGGCCATTACAGTTATTTTTACAAACTGGGGGAAACAGGGTGTTACAACTGGTAAGTTCTCTCTCGTTATATTACCATGAATTATTATGAGCTAGATAATTCTACATGAAAATAGGTCCGGAACATCCATAGGAGTGAGACAAACGACCCGTAGAAGGCTTCCAAGTTATAGTGAGTATTAAGAAACAAAGTTTAGCAAGCATACAGGTATGTACCAGTCTAGTTTTGATTTCATTTCACATATAAATTAAGATCTAATATTATTCTATGTGCCAATGCTAATTGAGCATCTTTGGTTGTAGGAACGATGCCTCCAAAGAAACCTACCACCAAGAAATCTCCTAGAATCCCAAAGCCGCAAGAATTAGAAGCAGGAGAAGGCTCATCCCCAATCATTGCAAGAAAATTGGAATTCACTTCCAAGCGAGCGCCCTTCATCAAGACGATCACTAAATAAGCCTTCGCTCAACCCCTGACCTTTAGGGACATAGAGGCGAACATTGGGACCAAGACAACATTCCTGTTATGAGAAGATCTGTTCAAGGAAATCAAGCACGAAGAATTTATCGAATATGCCCCACATAGCGATCCTCACATGAGGAAGCTAGATGATGAGGTTTTCATCAACATCCACAAGGCTTACCTACAGATGGTGGCGAGAAAGACTCTAGTATTCCCTTGCATTGAACTTTTGAAATGGATTATTGATCACAACGATGCACATAAGTGTGTAATTAATGATGATAATGGTCAAATTGCTGGGTTTTCCTCCCAGTAGAAGTCCAAAGGTATTAAAAGATCAGGGAGCCAGATGAATGTTTGAACAAGGATTTTGTTGTGAACTTTTATCAAAATCCTGACACCAGCAAAATCATGGAATCCAGGTGGAGAGAAGACAAAAAATTCACTAACTGAAACTCCGGCTAGTAACCGACGACCAACCTCAGACAACCTTATATCTATCTAATGGCTCTCCTTTGCCAGTTGCATGGAGAAAAATATTTCTCCATGTTTTTGGAGGCATGGATGCCTTTGGATTATACTGTCGTCATATCTGGAACAAGATTCAACTGGGGCGTGATCATATTCAAATAGCTTAGTGCCTACATTCTACAGCCTCAACAACCGAAGGAAGGAGAAACTCCTACCTTCTACATGGCGTCTTATCTATTGGATGTCATCTATGCAAGAAATATCTTCATAGGAATGAACCTGAGCTGGGATGCTTTGAGCTCTCGGTCCATGTCTATTTTAGCATCTTGTGGAAGAACAAGTATAAAAGATCCTACTCTCTCATTTGCGACCAATTTATTGCACCTATTCATTTCTTACTATTCAAGAAAGAGTGCCCAAGGCTATATGATGTGGCCAAAAAGGTTATATTGAAATTCGGTCACTGGTACCTGGATGAGTGCAAAACCTACATTAGGTTTTTCAGTGTCACAGGAGCACCACATTTGCTACCTATATATGTCCACGACTGACTGGTGCTATGGGAAATATGTTACCAAACTATCTTGCAGGGTTACAATGCCACATTGGGGAAGGATAAGAAATGGGCATTCATACCTTATGGGTTTCATATCGGCTTCTACCAGGTTAAAGACACTGCATAGGCCAAACAAGAGGGATAAAGTCAATTGGAATTTCATTTCCAGACATGATGTTTTTGCAAGAACGATCCTAAGGGCTTGGCCTCAAAGCATGCATCATAAGTATTGTCCTGTTGGCCTTATGCCCATGACCGGTTTGAGGATGAAATATTCACTGAAAATGCTCAAGATTGGGATGGGTGGTGGCAAGAATGGCTGACCCTAGACTAACCAAGTTCAAGGCCATGAGTTTGGAAGAGAAGGTGGCATCCTTGGATGAAAGAGCACAAAGAGCGGAAGAAATTATCAGGACTAGGGAAGAAAGGGTAACATTTGAATCGACTGAAATGATGGAAGCTCCCAAGGAAGCCCCTGTACAGAACTGGAATTTTCTCAGAACTCTAGGTGCAAGGGAAAGAGGGACACTATTTCTCCAACATGCTCAACAAATAATGGATCTATCCCTTTTATCAAGAGTTCTAACGAGTAACCCAGGAGAGAGCCTGACAGGGGTAGGCAGCTCTGAGATCACAGACCCTAGTAACATCAACGGGTCATATGACCCTGAATCCGCATTTATGCCAACCTATTCACCGACAAGCATGACGGCTCAATTAAATCCGGGCTAGGTGTCGGTYAAAACTAGTGCACCTAACCCTCTATTCGAGTTCATAGATATATACAGTGATGATGAGAGTCCGAAGGTCTCAGAAAACCTCTATGCATGTAGAATAAGAAAAAGGAGCCGAAAGYGGCTTAGATACAGAAGCACCCAATGCRTCGGAGATCYGAGTAAGTAGTCCCAAGGATAAGTTAGAATTAGACATGTCAACAGAAAKATCCCCATAGAAGGACATCAACGATGCCACGGCTAGAATATAAGAAAGTATTGAGATCACTCCTGACACATCCATTCCACTTGATACTCAGGTCCCCAATAAACATCAGGAAGAGGCTGGGCCTTGAGAACAAAACAAGGAGGTTCAAGAGTCTGATATTGAACAAATATATACCACCGAAAGCCTAGGAAACACGCTTACATGGGGAAACCAATAGATACTAGAGCCGGTAGACGAAGTGGCAAACATCTATGCGATCTCCTATGATCAAAAGAGGAAGGCCATCGTGCAAAGGAATGCTAAGAAGAGGAAGATTACTGTGGACCGCTCTATTTTGGTTACCACAGAGGAAATATTGATCAACACAGTAGATGCTCGCACGTCTAAACTAATAGGCATGGTAAGAGCCCTCTCTAATGCTACCTAGGATAGGGCCAGGAGGGATGAAAGAGAACTAGTGAATACTCTGAAGGAACTGGAACACCTGTGCCATATTATTGAGTATTATAAAGGTGCCACACAGACTATGACATATTTGAAGAGTGATTTTTCAAGAGTTTACAATGAGTACAAGAAAGAAAGAACCTTGTTAACTGAAAATATAATTGAATTCCAGGAGGACACTCTCATGGCTCTCGCAACATGCAAGGAGATGGAACAATGGCATGAAAGAGCACAACAAGCGATGGAAAGGCTCGAATACATTGAGGCAGTCCAACATGGTCGAGAAAAGGAAGAACATAGAATTTGAATGTTAAACAAAAATATCCTTGACCGCATAAAGAGATCCGTAGAATACTGGACTAAGATGTCTCGGGATCCACATCAAGAGATCCAAGAACAATATGCTAAGTGCCAGAAGCACTAGGATAAAATTAATAAAGTAATGAAAGATATCAAGCTCCTCGAGTTTGACAACCCCAGTGAGTTTATTGACATAAGAAACTTGCTCAAGATGTATGCCGAACAAGACTCCCTATGGGCCAAAGAGTGCGCAAAGGTAGTCGATGCGAGGCCGAGATAGGTGTGACTATTCACATAACACCCGATCAGAGATAAAACCATGTTGCAACAATTGAATTCCACCTTGATAAAATACTGAGCGCATGCAACGGACATCAAAGGGATATATGTGGCCCCAATGGAACAACACAGATTCCTGTGGGCCCATACTTGTGAAGAACTCTTTATCAGATGGTCTGATTATGAAAGAATCCACCCTTTTCAAGAAACAAATCGGGTGGACTGTTGAAAGATTGTTAGATAATGACGCCATGTGGCAATTTTTGATTAGATCAAATTGTATTTTACCGTTAATTACTGGTAAGACTTTATATTATAAATAGGAACATCAACCGATGGTCTAAAGGTCGATGGTTTGTTGCAAGAACTCTTTTATTTCTAGTTGTTAAGAATTATTTTGGAGCTGCTATGAATGAAGAAGTCCTTCTGGACCAGAGACAAAGTTGTTTTCATCATATGCATGTGTAATTGAGCCTGGAGAAGAACTATTTCCTATTCAGTTCATGAGCAGATGTAACAAGTAAGAGCTAGCAAATATATTGTCAAGTTATCTGGTGCAATAGTTTTGCTATTCTTTTCTCTATTGATGGAAATGATGAATTGTTGTGTGGATGTATGATGAAGGATTATGGTAGATGAATTATTTTTCTTGCTATTGATCTTATCATATAACTGTTTTCTTCTAATTAGTATTCTCAAACAGTAATTGGATGCTCACATGGTTAACATATTATTACTAGGCCTGTGGTATAGGATTATCATTTGCATGTGTGAGCAGCGGGTTATCCCAAGCTCAGCCTCTTTTGCAGTAGTTAAATTTTCTCTCATCTTGTTTTCTTGGATAGTTTAGGTTAAAATGTCAGCTAGTGATCAAGTGCTCACACAATTAAATTATTATTACTAGGCCTATGGTAAGAGATCGTTGTCTGCATGCAAGAGTGAGGGTTATTCTGAGCCCGACCTTTCCCAGTATTTAGACTTCCTTATTGATGTGTGGTCAAGTTGGTTTATATCGTCTTTTTCTCACATTTATCCTAACTAAAGAGAAAATACCAAAAGAGAAAATCCCGACTGAAGGAGAGGCCTCCACAAGAAAACACAAAGACCATCGATTAAATTTTTCGGATCGCGAGATCTGGAGAACCATTCCAATCAAAAATGTTGTAGAGTCTAATTGGGCCTCGGTGGCGGGTTTGGTTCCTACTGTTGAGTTAAGGGGTTTAATACCCAACACACCCCTACCTCTACCTCGGGTGAGACTTCATTTGCTTCACAAGTGTTGCCGAAAGGGTTGGTAGTTAGGGTTTTGTTGGTGCACTGTTGTAGCATTGAACCTTGGGTTTGTCCCTATGCCAAAAAATGGTTCCATTGTTGGGACTTGAAATTGTGATTTCTGGGAACTGAGGAAGAAGAAGCTTTGTGCAAAGAATGGATCTGAAATTGTGAAAGCTTTGTGCATAGATCTATTTCTCTAGTGCGCAATACTCTACTAGTTTGGAAAGTTCTGTGCTAAGGAAAATAAGTTTGATCTGAAGAAAAGAGGTAAGATCCAGAAGCTTTGTTCCCTAAGAAAGGTAAAAGTGAGAATTATTGATTAAAATAGGTAAGATCTGAAATCTTTGTGCTATGATAAAGGTAAGAGTAGTGAAAAATTTCTAGATCTGAAATCTTTGTGCTCTGTAGAAGTAAGATTAGTGGAAGTTTTTGTTTCAAAAGTATGAATCTAGGTATGTTTGATATATTCTGTCCTAGCTTGAAAACTAGGGTATTAATAGATGAAAGAATATTTTCTATGAGTAGATCTGATAAGAATAGTGAAAAATATTTTATACCTATGCATAGAAGGACTGTTTGGACTAAAAAGTGTATGCAAGATCCTAGAAAGAATTTTTCGTAGGTTAGCTACCATGATCCTAGTGCACAGTATAGGAAAGGCTGGGGATCATTTAAACAGAATAGAGGATTAACCCTTTGTTACAGTTGCATAAAACCCAAGCATATTGCTAAGGAATTCCCTAGGAGAAGACCTAGTTGTATTTGTTGTAAATCTATGGACCATGAAGTATTGGATTGTCCTAGAATGATTCCTAAGCTTGAAGAAATGAACATGCAACAAGAAAACCCTAAGGCAGATCCAAAAACTAAGATTATGATAGAATCCCAAAAGGAATCACAGACTATATTACTGCAAATAAAAGAAACCCTGAATGACCACTGACATGTCAACTTATCAGAGATATTCACAGAAAAACAATGCCTTGAAGCAATAATATGAGACTTCGACATTGAATTTGTTCTGGATGAGGAAACACATGTGAATATCATGACAAAGAGAACGTGGAAAGCTATAGGGAATCCTGCTATGATTCCTTCACTAGGAGGAATAGGAATATTCAAAGGAAAGTTGATAAACCTATGTGGAAATCTCACCCGGACACCTATTAATGCCAATGGAACTTCGACAGAGGAAGATTTTGATATTATTAAATTTATCAAGAATAGTGCCCCATTTACCATGCTACTAGGAAAACCTTGGATTAAAAGAGATCAGGCCAGAAGGAAAGAAGAAGAGGAATTTTAGAACAAAAGAAGCAAGAGTTAAAAGAATTCATGACTAGAAGGATCACACACTTGATTGAAGAAAATAAGAACATATCAAATCCATTTAACACAGATACCTGGATGTCGAAGTTGCAATAACACTAGAAGAACCATTGAATATTGAAGCACCTATTTCATATGAAGAAGAAAGGTTACCCTTGAATCTTAGGAAAGAATCTCAACAACGCGAAGTAACTATGCCAAAAGAAGCTAAGGATCAGAATGGAAAAATGCACACTGAGATGAAGCTCACTGGGAAGAAGGATAGAAAGCTAAGTAAGAAGTGAGCTAAGATCAACAAGTTGTAGAAGGTTCTAGAGGAAACCTCGCAGAAGAAAAATTTGCAAAATTGGACCTTCATCGAGATATCAAAACAATGACGCATGGTACTTTGCCATAATGAAGAAATATAGCCATTATATCAATGCTCTGAACGGATAGAAATATATTTATGGACAACTATCTCACCATCTGACCATTAGGACCGTGCCATAATAGACATAACAGAGTTAATGAAGGATTCATACCCATTGCAAGGGACTCGTTGTCGAGTTACTTATTTATCCCATCGCTCCACGCACTGAGGACAATTTTGCCAATTGAGAATTTGAGCTCCTAGAATAAGTCAAGTTTATATAGTGATCATTGCGCTCTTTCTCTCTATCTCATTACTGTGTCTGAGTTACCCCCTGAACCCGAGATTGTTAAGCTCGAGCGTGTATGTCAGACGAGTTGAGCACTGCCGAGAAAATTGTTGAAGAAGTTCTGATCGACCTCAAGAATGAGAGATTCATGTCGATGTCTGTAGGTGTACAAGCATCATTGACAAGATGATTTCCAACCTCTCCATCCACTGCTCGTGGAGCCAGACCATCCCGACCATCTGATGAAAAGAGAACCAAGCATAGGGATGATCTAGTGAATACTAAATTGATCCCGACCATCTTACCCACCTATCTACCACCTCTGAGCGGCGCAATAAATTGAGACAATGTACCCAGAGATTTTGACTACACCTTGGTTATGGAGTACCTCCCGAAGGGGATACGCGTAGTTCGCACAGACCAAGATAAAATTGCAGTGTTGAAGTTTAGCGACTTCAACCTTGGATATCACAAAGTCTATAACATGCTCACCCTGCATAAGTACCTGACCTGGACTAAGGGGAATAATTCAAAGATAATCCCCCAGTCATGGAACCATAACCTCGCGCAATCCACCTTGCTCAATGTCATGAAGATTCCTCACTTCAGACGACATTGGGAGGTGAATGCATGTGTTAAGCTACTACTGTCTTGTTACCATGGAGGTTATTTGTGGCTAAACCGCTGTATAAAAGTTGATCCGACACTGATCAATCAAATCATGGGGTTAAGTATGCAAGGACTTGATCCACAAGAGTTTTACCCCAGGAAAGCTATGGATCATGCTCTAACACAGTGGATCAAGGACACTGGACTGAACTCTGAGGGGTACAACAGGCCCTACAATCTAGCCACGTAGTCTCCACTGCGCTAGGAGGACCAGAATTGGGAGATGAGCCAGCTCAACTCCATCGCCTAGTTAATACAGTCGAAGCTCATCTTCGATGAGTGTAAGAAGAAATAGCGCAAGTCACCCAGGCTTTGACACAGGTACAGGGAGTCCTTGTAGAGAAACATAGTGTTGCAAAATGGGAAAAGCTTGTTCTCCAAATAAATTTTGATGAAGAAAAATCCTAGCTACAACAAGAAAAGGAATATTTGCTCGCAAAGCAACTCGAAGTAAAGGAAATGGTCAAAAAATCACTTCACTCTCTGAAAACTGTAAAAGTAAAGGCTGAAGAGCGATTTCCACAATAAGTAGCACAACTTGAAGAAGTGATCTAGTAGCTACAACAACGCATAGCAGATTTGGAGCTATGCACAGTACCCGAGACCCCTCAAGATGTAAGAGACTAAAGGGAAGCAACCACCAGGAGCACAGTTGAAATGCTCAAGGCTCTTACCTTGGAATGTAAGAAGATCACTGATTGTAGTGACTTGACATATGAATGACTCGCTGAGAGTCCAGAATTAAGAGCACCGGAGTTGCAACTCCAAGAGGCGAAGTATCAAGCTAAAAATATACAAGTGCATATGAAGTCCCTGTCATCTATGGAAAGCATAAAGTGCTCCCAAGAGAAACACACTGCAAAACATCAAATCCATACTATCAAGAGTAGAGTTATAGAGATAACTCATAAAACCCAACCTCTGCAAGATAAGGCCTATCAGTTGTTTACAGAGGTAGAAGGCCAAGGAGCAGAGCTAGAGCAGGTTGTCACTAAAACAAAACAATGTCTAGAGGGACCTATTAATGATGCAGTCATACATGAGTTTGTTGAAAAGGAAGTCATAACACAACAATAGGTCAAAGCAGCTCGAACCAAGCTCAAGGCATTCGAAGCCGAAATAGTCAGACTAGAGTGACTCGGGATGAGTCACAAGTGAGTGTTGGGGGCCTATTGGCCCTTGACCAAGTTTTGGGAGATCCTTGGCCAAGTTGACCTATTTTGGGACTTCGACATCTTGTCGAAGATGGAGCATAAGATGAAGTAGAGATCATGGGATCTCGACCCCTTTTTGGGGTTTGGGAATATGTAACGGGAATGGGATGTCGGCCCATGGGTTTACCCATGTTTAGGCCTATTTTTTATGTATAAATAGAAGGATAGCCAATGTAAGAAGTAGTTGAATAGTGCGCAGTGTTGTGCAAGTTGGATAAGTGCTAAGAGTGGGATTTGTGTGATCAAGAAGTGTAAGGTTTCATGCATACTGTGTGAGACTTGCAGAGCCAAGTGCAAGTCATTGTAAGAGACTGCAGAGGGCTTTGTGATGTAATGCAAGGAAGAAGGATCTAGCAAGCTACGCATATCTTCTGCCCTATGCAGAGTAAGGTTTTGAGGCTCTATGCATGTAACCCATTGAAGAATCTAATAAAGAAGAAGAGTTGGTGGACGTATCCCTAGGGTGGGGGTGAACCACATAAATACTGTGTTATTCTGCTCTGTGTAATGTTCTGATGTGTTTATGTGTTATGTGCTAAGTTCTTTGATATAGATAGATGGATCTGTGCATGATTTGTGCTTATAATGAATCTGGATGCTAGATCTGACATCTGTGAACTTCCTTAGTGCTTGAATCTTCTAGATGTGATCTAATTCCTTTGCTAAGTGCTTATATACCTTAGATCAGGGTGAATGCTGCGATGCTCTATTTTCTCTGTGGAGTAGATATTGGTTAGATAACGATGAAATAACGGTGCTAAGTGCACTATTAAGTTTTATAATCACATATTTGTGTCCCAGCTAAGGTTGCAGACACCTGAGTCCTACAACCACCCCTGCCTCTACCTCGGGTGAGACTTCATCTGCTTCGCAGGTGTTTCCAAAAGGGCCAGTAGTTAGGGTTTTGTTGGTGCGATGTTGTAGCGTTGAACCCTGGGTCTACCCCTATGCCAACACCAAGCTTCATATTTAGTATAAGTCTCCTCGTCTCCCAAGGTAACAAGACACAATGGGGACCATTTCTTTATAAGGGGGGTGGAATGATCCAAATGGATCTCAGTGTCCATCCACCTCTTCCACTGAATCACCATTTTGAGCTTGTGGTTTTGATAAACCATGATATTCCCCCTTTTGATGGGGAATGGAATGTAATGTCATCTTCATTTTTTAATTACAGACATCATTTAATAATTTCCTAGTGGTATTATGTACATGCCTACAACATAGTGTTAATGCACCAGATCCCATTAGAACTCTGCAATTAAGCCTGCTCAGGCTAGAGTAGTATTGGGATGGGTGACCTCCCAGGAAGTCCTAACTTTTTACATGCCTATGGAATTTTATAAACTTAGTCTAATTTATCCCACATGCATCATGGGATTTTTTCTCCTCTCACTCTCTCATATATAATTGAGGTGGAGGCCCTTTAATAATGCAATGGAGTGTGATTTAAAGCTTCTTGTGAATGAAGGATTTTATAAAGTTAGTCTAATTTATCCCACATGCATCATGTGAATTGTTCTTCTCTCACTCTCTCATATATAATTGAGGTGAAGGAGGCCCTTTAAGCATGCAATGGAGTGTTATGCAAATCTTCTTGTGAATGAAGCATAGCCAACATCTCTTTCTTTTTAGAGATAAGATACCCCATTTTTCTAGTTTGTGTTCTACAATGTTTTTCTATCTTATTCAGTAATAGAAGTTGGGTTTCACTGTATTTCTGTGCTCTCTTCTATATTTTTGTGTATTTCGTTGTTATATCTCGGTTATATTTCTGCCTTCATGTCATTCTCAAAATAATCTGGATCACTCTGTGACTAGTAATGACATGACATAACTCATTTGTCACCTTTAGCCAAACTCTTCGATCTGGCCTACATGGCATGTGGGGTATCTGTACTAGAGGATGGTCATATTCTTCCTCCATCACCTCATCCTCATGTTGGGGAGGCTCATCCCCAACACATGTGCCAATATATGCAAAATAATATCTAATAATAATAAGATAATTGAAACAAAATGTTACAATAAATTACATGTGCATTAAACAAGACATAAAAATATGGAAACATATTTATCAAAACATAATGATAATATCACCTTTATCATTTCGCAACTTGTCTGCTGTAAATCATGTGTTTGGACATCCTCTCCAATCCATCCTTGCATATGGGCACTCTGCAATATCAAGGAAAGGATTTTCCTCACTATTAAATAAATCACATACCTTCGTATCGACCAGAGAAATGGAAAAATCATATTAGCCCCTCTTGGGTATAAATTACCCCCACATGCACATACACACATAAAAAATAAGACTAGCAGGAAAGTGGAGTACTACTGGTCAAGTGACATGAACCCTCTTAAAAAATAGTGTTTATATCTTGGCACCCAAATTTTTGGGTAAAAGATTGCATGTGCACACAAATGAAGTTGTGCGTGCCTATTTTAGTTTTGCATGCACTTAAACAGTTACACAAGGAGTGATAGGAGACACTCACTCCATATCAAGTTTTGTTAATGTGCACCAATTCCAATTCTACCAATGTGTGCTGACTCGAGTTTTGTGATGCACATTAGAAATTAAGAAGACACCGCATGGACACTAGAATCAAGTAAAGAATATTTAGGAAATATTCCTGAATGATTACTTTAGACAACACAAGGGATTATGGAGCAGTAAGAAGATCAGTTGGAAAGGTAGTTTATATTTCCATGATTCTAAAGAGGTTACATGTAATGCATGATGGTGACAAAAGCGTGCAAGACTGGCAATCAGAAGAGCGAGTGGAGTAGAACTAAGATTGACAAAGCACCATAATAGAGAATCAGATAAAAGGATGCAAGGACGACTAGAATAATGTTGTTGATTATTTATAGTTGTGAGTATTTTTGTTGTACGATTAGTCCTTGAGCTTGCTCTTAGCCAGTGTTTTACAATGTATCTGGTTTTAATTATGAGTTTGTTATATCTGGAGGGTCTGAAGAATGAGCTATTGAACTTATGCTTATACTCATAGGGGGGGGTGAATTAGTAGAAGATACTTTTTACTTTATTTAACCATTAATCAATCATTCCTTAAATAAGAAACAAGAATCACATGTAAACTCAAATAAAAATTCACCAAGTTTAACATGGAAACCCAATCGGGAGAAAACCATAAAACTTATCATTATAAATTCATGTAGGAACCAACCTATTGTTACAAAGAATGTAGGAACCAACCAACTAGATACACCAATCACCTTAAATAAGAACAAAATCAGTAATATATAGGCACCAATATGCTGGAGGAACCAATATCCTCAATTGAGCACCGACCCAACAACACCTGTAGGCATCTATCCACTGGAGACATCAATCCCCTCACCTAAGCACCAGCTCAACAAGATATGTGTAGACACCAATCCAATATATTCATATATAAAGTACTTATGAATTCACCTGCATGCTTCAATCCATAGAAAATCCTTCAAAGCCTAGTCACATGTAGCCTTCATGCCCTAGCAGTCTCATAGCATCATTCCAGAATATAATCCCCGACAACAATATCACAACCTCAAAATAACACATATGGTAACATCACAATGACGACAACATCACAACCTCAGAATAACACACATGGTAACATCACAATGACGAAAACATTACAATGATGAAAACATCACAACATTAGAATAGTGCATACAACAACATCACAATGATGAAAACATCACAACCTTATAATAATGCACATGACAACATGAAAACATAAGAATAACACATACGACAACATAAAAATCCTATAACACACCTTGAAAACAAGAAAGACCCCAAGTAAATCCCTTATATTTCACTTGCACACCTTTAGGTACCAAAAATACACCCTAGCACCTTTAGCACACCTCAGATCGCTTTTTTTCACCTTAGAATTTCTCTCTTTCTTGGGTTATCTGAAAATGTGCACATCGATCATGTATTTATAGTAATTTTATCCCCAATTTCTCGGTCGACCTGTAAAGACTGGTTGAGCTGACCTCAATTTTGTAGCTAGGTTGTTGGATGGAAAAGTTCATATCTCCTCATTCCTAGGGAATTAGTGGGAATGCCATATACTGTTGGAAATGCCTTGGAATAAGTTTTCCAACCATATAACTTATTCTCCCATTTGATCTAGGTATGTAGGGTAAAAATTCCTTCAAATAATGGGTATCCAAAATGACCATCAAAAATCCAAAAGTAATACTTTCAACAATCTCCATATTGCAATATTTGTCTTGGACATCTTTAGGCTTGTAATATTTATCTTGGACAAATGTAGTCTCCCCCTGTCTTTGATATCAATGAAAAAAATATTTCCAACAATCTCCCTCTTTGTCATTGATGGAAACCCTTAGTCAATTATGACAGTTGCCCAGTCTGCAACTTTCATTGTGTCTACAATTCTTCCTATGTCTACACATTCTCCCCCTTTGACATCAATGGAAAAGGGCTTCCCCCTTGAGCTTGTACTTCCCTTTAATAACAATATGAGAGATATATCATTCCCATACACATTTTTTCTCCTTTGACTTTATCGAGTATGTATACATCTCTTGAGGTTCTGTTTTCATTTTCCACTAATATTCCTAAAGTTGCTTTTCTCATCTCACACCCTTTAGAATGAAATGTGAGGTTGTAACCTTGATCACACATTTGGATAAAACTTAGAAAATTATTCTTTAACCCTTCAACATACAATAAATTCTGAGTTTTAGTACATTTTTATTATCAAGACTAATGATACATTTTCCAACTATCCTTGCAGAAGCCTTATCTCCAAAAGTAATGCTGCCTCCTTTTTCTTCCTTCAAGGTGATAAACTTGGTCTGGTCCCCGGTCATGTGTTTTGAACATCCACTATCAATGTACCATTGTTTCCCTTCATTTCGAGCATAAAGTGCAAGTCCACATTCTTCATTCTTCCTTTTCCACACCTTAGTGTATTCTTGTCTATGCTTGGTAAGGACATATTCTTCCCTGTTTTATTTAGGATAATTATCATGATTCTTATATAGTCACATGCCATGTTCCTGCAGTTATTGCACTTATAAAATTTAGTATGCAGTAGGGGAGAAAATGAATTATAGTTTCTGTTAGAAAACCCATGAGAACTTCTAGTTTTGTTTCTCACATAATCATCCTTTGAGGTTTTGTAAGAACCTCTATTTTCATCTCTCACATGATCACTTCTTTCATAAGATCTACAATCTATTGATTTATGACCAAAATTATTGCAAGAAAAACAATAGCCAAGAAAGAGATTTTGTGTTAAGGTCCTAACCCGCACATAGGTAGATCAATGTATTCAGATGTAATAAAGGTCAATATTAATAAGACCTTTCAATAAAATAGAATAAGGCGGATGTAAGAAGACCTAATAGAAGC
>JASDQU010241104.1:147168-174802 GCA_032191745.1 Picea mariana | reverse complement strand
TCAACCCAGAAAATGGGAAGACTACCTGCCATTGGTAGAATTTGCCTACAACAACGGCTACCAAGCATCCTTAAAGATGAGTCCCTTCGAGGTCCTCTATGGTAGGTCGTGTAATACTCTAGTCAGCTGGAGTAAACCTGTAAACAAAATTTCTTTTGGACCTAATATGTTGAAAGAAATGGAACAACAAGTGACTCAGATAAAACAAAATCTGAAGGTCGCTCAGAACCGACAGAAAAGTTATGCCGACCAAAAGAGAACTCCAAGAGAGTTCAAAATGGGAGACCATGTATATCTCAGAATTAAGCCCGGAAGGAGTTCCCTAAAAATGGGAGCTTGTTCCAAGTTTGCACCCCGATATTGTGTACCCTTTGAGGTTCTAGATAGAGTGGGACCTGTAGTCTATCGGCTAGCACTTCCTCCCATAGTAAAATCACATAATGTTTTCCATGTTTCATTATTGAAGAAATATGTACATGATGTTAATCATATAATTGAATGGTATGTGATCCAGGTGGAACCGGAGGGAGAATTTCTACCAGAACCCCAATGCATATTGGACAGAAAGGAAACCCCGCTCCGGAACCGAACCATTGCATAGGTCAAGGTGCATTGGAGACATTCTGGCCCAAATGAGGCTACATGGGAAATGGAGGATGCCATGAAATGGGCATATCTGATTTTGTTTGCATATGTACATGCATGACATTTTGATAGATAGAACATCGAGGACGATGTTCCTTTAAGGGGGAGGGAATTGTAACACCCTCTTTCCCCCAGTTTGTAAAAATAACTAGACTGGCCAAGAACTGTGGCAAACTCATAAATGTGAATATGTGATGTGAATGGACCTTGTGGAAAAGGTTGATGAATGTGAATAATATTATGAATTTATATTACAAGACTGCTGAGAGGGGATATGCTGAAAAAGAGACCACGATGGCTGCAGAAAGGCGGTGGAAGGCACCTGGAAAGGTGGCGTTAACTTCCACCGAAAAACAATACCGTATTTGGAATTCACTGGCTCGGAGAACCAAAAGCGGCTCGCTGGCCCTGAATTAAATGTCTCACAGGCTGGTAGGTAGATGGATCCTCAGGAATTAATGATGGATGGGGAGGTGAACCGCCCATTTGTAGAGCCGTCAAGCCTAACCAGTGTGAGGGAAATCACGCCACATGCAACCTCGCAAGAGGATAAGGCGTGGGGGAGAAGTGATTGGGGATAGACATGAGGGGAGAAAGAGAACTTTGGTGATATGTAGAGTGAGTGATAGAAGAGAGGAAGGAGAGTAAGCTTCGCTCCTGGTCACTGAAAAACAGAGACACAATCTCACAGCATCGTGGTCTCAGCTCAGGGGTGGCTAGTGGTAAATCCGTTGGGAGTCACTGAGCCTACGGTTGGCTGGAAATGAGCACCCCTCTCAGCAGTTGCATAAACCCTGGTCTTACTTTCTGATAAGTGTTTTTACTTTGGCATCTTGAAATATATGTATTCTGATAATTATGCTTATAAGCCGTGAAATTGTGAATAATTTCAATATAAGAATGTATGTATGATGTTTTGATTAGTACTGGTAGTTGTATGTTTATAATGGAAAGACTACGTATGGCTTATGTTCTCATAAATCGTTATTTATATGCATATTGATCTAATTCAGACTTCACGCCTGGTTCTCAAGAGAGAAATACCCTTATCTACCTCAGATAGTACCCTGGGTAAACCTCCCCATAGAGATACCCTTATTGAAAAGCCATAAAGAGCCTGGAAGGAGGACATGAAGGTGCAAGGCCTTAAGAAATCTCTGATAAGTATCGAATCGACGGACGAGATCCTGTCGAGAGATCAGTGGTCACTCACAACCGTCAGATTGGAAGAAGAAACTGGAGTGTTAAGCGCTTTAACCCTGAATAGGTGTTGATCAACGGACGAGATCCCGTCAGGAGATCTGTGGTCACACATGACTGTTAGATTGGTAGGAGAAAGTAGGGTGTTAAATGCCTTACCACTTGGTCTCTCTGTGTCTTCGTGGGTAGAGAAGAGATCAGGATCATAGATCCCCAAGGTCCATGAGAACATCTGGACCGTTGTTTTTCCACGTCCAGGAAGTCGTGGAAGAATGCACAAGTTAGGAACCTGTTTGAGTTGTCATATCTCAGCTGAAAAACCTGACAACCATTGGATCTGTCAGGAGATACCCAAGGGTTAAACCCCTAGTGAATAAGGACGAAAGCCCCGAAATAGATCTGGACCATCTGATTAAAGGAGGCCATGTGTCTTGAGATCTCCCATTTCGGGAAATCGAGAATCGAGAACTCGGGAGTTCTGGTGACGAAATATTGGGGCATTCCATGGTAGAAACCCTGAAATAGATTTGGGTCATCCGATTAAAGGAGGCCACGTGTCATGAGATTTCCCATTTCAGGAAATCAAGAGTCGGGAACTCGGGAGTTCTGGTGACGAGCGAGAGGGATGTTCCATGGTGGAAACCTCGAAGTAGTCATAGACCGACCGATTTCGGGAGGCTACGTGTCAAGATATTGCTCGTTTTGGGAAATCGAGGATTGGGGATTAGGGAGTTCCATTGACAAGAGGTTGGGCTCTTGCCTTGATAAATCCCAACGGGAGAGAGAGTGTGGTCATGTGGGAAGAGTTCATACTGACCAAGGCATAACCCAAGGGGATAATCACCGATTTAGGCTTATTTGGCACTTGGGTGTTTCGACACTCAGGATACCGAAGGGCATGTTCCCGCGTGCTCTCAAACCCCGAAATCCAGACTTATAAATATCGAGATGTTAGCATGTGGTTAAGTCCCAATGAATGGAAGAGATTCTTTTGGAGGATCTCAGGGTCTATAATGACTGTCAAATGTGAGGAAGAGATGTCGACTTTAATCTGGGGCGTGAATGCACCTTAGGGTAAGTGGCGAGTAGATATGAACAACCAGAGTCCACCCGCCCAGATCTACGGCTAAGGATTCATTCCGAAGCCCCCTTGTTTTTCTGCCTTTAGCGGTGAAGGGGGGGGTCCGGAATCAAATGCGCAACTCTTGAACAATCAAGATTTATTTGCCTTGATCAGCGACATTCAGGTGAATTCCGGACCCCCCTTGCCATTCTGCCTTTAATGGGGCGGGGGGGGGGTTCGGAATGGTGTGGCATGTGAAGTGGGACCCGTCTCCTATCATGTCACCCACCATGTCGTGTTTCCCCTCTCTCCACCTGTACTCCACTCAACCACGCAACAGGGTCGTTCCTAATGTCCATTTGCTAACCTTGAAGGGATTCGTCCCTATTGGCCAATCACTAGCCCTATCAGGGTTCGACAGTTGCAGAGTCGAATGATTCGACATTCCTGTAGCACTGAGGCATAAAAAACAAAGAGGCACCATGATTATTTGACCTGTGATCATGACCTGCGATCACATGGGAATGAGAGAGAGAGAGAGAGCTAGCTTATGCTAGGCCTCTTTAGATATTTTGGGGGCTCTGATTCTACAGAAATCAACGAAAACATGATTATGGTAGTGGGTGCATTACACCGGTCAAATCAAGTTGTTAATATAAGTAATGGGATGAAATTTAAACTACTTACCACCAATTCCCTATAATCAATTTTACTTAGGTTGATAGCAGAGGCGCGGAGGGAGATGCATTGTATCTACAGGTTAAAATGGTCATTGAGCTCTGCACACGAACTAGAGACTGATGCGCGATCTTGGAATTAATCAATCAACTAAATGCATTGTATCTAGCGTATATTAGAGATAAAACATCCCATAGTGTCATTTTCTAAAATGGGAAGTCGGGGATCGACACCCAGCTACAGGATTCTTCATTGATACTCCTTATAGAAGAAAAACCCACCGACGCCGAATTTTTTTTACGGTATCGGTTGTCGGCGATTTCTCCCTTTCTCTGCAAATGACTATTTCCTTTCACATTTTGCCGATGTTGAATGAATTTGGTCATCGAAAACTTTCTTGTGCAATTCTTATCACAAAAGAACAACTCCTCGTTTACCGATGCCGATGAAAACTGGCGATCTGCGTCCTTAGTTTTCTAGGACAATTTTCTTTCACCTCTAATTCTTCCGGGTGCCGAAATTTGGACGCGTCAGGTGAAACGACTTAGTGGTTGATTCTTTAGTCAAATTTTACTCCCTTTAAGTTGTGATGTTTTTGACATGTTCAGGGAAACTTTTAAATAATCAAGGAGAAAATATAGAAAACAAAGATAAGTGGAAACAACATTGTTCCGAAATAAACAATAAGTGGTACCCAAAAAGTAGAGTTTGGTAGAGACTTTTTTAGGGTGTGTTGAGAGATCAACAAATGGAGATTCACTAGGCGAACACATAATCTTTGTTCTTCCTTCAATAACCTTGACTCATGTCCTCCTTTTTTTTATATATTTATTTATTATTATTATTATTATTATTATTATTATTATTATTTATTGGAAATATTGTTTTAGGGCCTGACCATTTACTGGGAGGGCGTCAAGTTCTCCTCCCAAGTTTTGCAATCGACAAGTACCTACCCCTATATTCTCAGTGACCTGTAAAGGTCCAAGCCACAGGTTTTGAAACTTAGAATGCTTCCCTTTTGGTTCATTCGCTCTGTGCCATTTTAGTACCAAGTCTCCTACCTCAAAAATATTTTATTTGGCCTTATGCTTATCAAACCATTGTTTCACTATCTATTGGTGAGCTAGTAATTTTGACTTAGCCTTCTCTCTCTCTTCTTCCAGCATGAGTAGAGTATTGATTCTTTTTTGCATGGCCGATGAGGGTTTCTCGTTGGAATCTTGGGCCAATTGAAGAGATGGCAGATAGAGCCGGTTTGGGAGGATGGCTTCTTGCCTGTAGACCAGAAAGTACGGGGAGTTTCCTATGTCTTCCCTGGGTGTGACTCTATCGTCCCATAAGGCATTATGAAGTTGATTATGCCAATTTCTTTGGTCATTTGTAACTGTCTTCTTTAATATCCTTACCAGATTTTTGTTAGTCGACTTCGCCACACCATTTCCCTAAGGGTAATAATTTGTAGAGTACTTGATTATGATTCCTTTGTCCAGAGAAAATTCTGTCAATAGTGTAGAGGACAAGTAAGTTGCATTATC
Source organism: Picea mariana (assembly GCA_032191745.1). Classification (NCBI taxonomy): domain Eukaryota; kingdom Viridiplantae; phylum Streptophyta; class Pinopsida; order Pinales; family Pinaceae; genus Picea; species Picea mariana. The sequence goes on along the minus strand of JASDQU010241104.1, from coordinate 169,678 downwards.
AAATACTAGAACTGAGTGGAGACCAAACCTTGTGATTAGTCGTTGTTCTATGAATTGGATCACTACCTTCTTGTTTACATGAGTCAGAGGGATGGTCTCCACCCACTTTGTGAAATAGTCGGTGGCAGTAAGAATGTACTTATGCAGCTTAGAATAGATGGGAATAATTTATCCTATGATATCTAACCCCCACTACTCAAAGGGCCTCGAAACAATCACAGGATAAAGAGGGATTGTTGCCCTTCTCTCCTTTCCAGCGCTTATTTGACAAGTCTTACAGTTTCTAGCGTAAGTATGCATGTCTTTGAACAAGGTGGGCCAATAGTAGTTGGCCCTTAGAATCTTATGAGCAGTGGTATTTCCATAAACATGTCCTCCGGCGGGGCCATCATGAAGTTCTTTTATCACCTTATTGACATCTTCACGTTCAAGGCACCTCAACAACACCCCATCATAGTTGATCTGGAAAAGCAACGAATTTATGAGACGATATTGTGCAGACTTTAACCTGAGGGATCTTCTCTCTCTTGGGTTGAGGATTTCGGGACAAGTTCCATGATGTAGTAGGTAAGCCAAGTCCTTGTACCAGGAATCTCATCTTGGGGGAATGTATGCTAATTCTTCACACCATAGAGCTATTTCATTCTCCCATCCGGAGTCTTCATTTACTTGATCCTGGGCTTCGGCTGTGAGCTTGCACAGACCTTGTCCTTTTACCATCTTGGCAGGTTTTATGTCTAGATCAAATTCTTGGACTACTTCCATCCAGTTCCCTCTTCTTTCTCCCATTTCTTGTTGGGTGAACAGAGATCGGACTGCAGGTTGTGGCACAATCACCTTAGTGTGGTTCTTGAGGATGTAGGACCTAAAATGCTTCACTGCCTTATAGACTGCGTACGCCTACTTGTCTATGGCAGGATAGTTGAGCTCATCTCATTGAAGGTTAGTGCTCATAAATGATACTGGGGCTTCATTGTTGTCATCTTCCTTCTGAGTTAAAATAGTAACCAACGACTGGTCAGAAGTGAAGGTATATAAATTAAATCCTCTATTGAAATTGGGACTTCGCAACATCGAAGCCTGGGATATGGCAGCTTTGATTTTGTTGAAAAAAAAAAATTGTTTGTCATCCCACTTAAATTCAGCATCTTTGTGAATCATCTTTTCTAAGGGTTTGATAATTTAAGTGAAGAAGGGAGTGAACTTCCTCACGAAATTGATTTTCCCGAAGAAAGACTACATGGCTTTCTTGTTATGAGGTAACGAAAGTTGTGCTATGGCCTTAATCCTTTCAAGGTCTATACGAATCCCTTCTTGAGATATAATATGACCCAACAACTTCCCTTATTCAACCCCGAATATAGTTTTCTTAGGATTTAACGATATATCATACTTCCTGTATCTTTCAAAAATCTGAGTTAAGTGATGGATGTGCTCCCTCCTATCCTTCAAATACACCATCACATCATTTAAATATACTACTACACACTTGTTTATAATCCCTCAGAATTCCACGTCCATGGCCCTCTGGAAAGTTGCTCCTATGTTAATTAAGCCGAAAGGCATGCGTTTATAAGAGAAGGTTCCCCACTTGGTTCAGAAGGTGGTTTTCAATCGATCTTCCTCCAAAACCAACACTTGATTGTATTCTGAGAAACCATCAAGAAAAGAAAAAATCTCTAAGCCCAACATGGTCTGCAGGAGTTGTTCCATTAATGGGATGGGATAATTGTCCTTCTCTGAAGCTTTATTGATGTTCCGGAAGTTTACGCACAATCGGATTTCTCTCGTTTTTTTCCTCACCGGAACGAGATTTTCTACCCAGGCAAAGTGCCTAACCTGGAAAAGTATCTTTGCATCCAGGAGTTTCCTTAATTCCTAGTAAATGAGAGGTTCTAATGAAGGGTGATATTTCCTGAGCTTCTGTTGGAAAGGATTGACTTCGGGTTTCAATGGGATGGTGTGTTGAATAATACGAGTATCATATGTTTTCAACTCCTTATAGGACCATGCAAAAACATCCTGGTATTTTCTAAACAGCTTGAGATAGGCCTTTATTTCTTCCTTAGATATATTTTTGTCAAGGTTTACATTCCTTGGGTTCTTTGGGGTCCCAATATTCACAGTCTCATGGAGGGGACAAGAGTTGTCAGTCTTTTCACTTTTAGGACCTTTGAATCATTCCTTTAGATCAAACAAATCTTCTAGATTAGCTACCCCTTTCGGAATCATATGGGACTTTGATCTATCTGTATGCCTATCTTCCATAGGACCCTTTTCCATTGAGTGCTCTTGGAAATCTTCATCATCAATAGAAATATCTTTGAAATTGTCCTGATTGGTCAAAAAACTTATGATCTGTTCATCTCCTTCGAAGACTTTCCAATTGGAAATGTTATTAGGTATCGATGGTTTGTAGAGTAGTTCTAAAGTGAATCAGGAGGCTTCATAATCTTCTAAGGGTGATAGCCTAGAAGCGGCTATGGCTAGGGAATAGGCAAGGATATTCTTTTCCCTGGGGATTGCAGTAATGTTGAAAACTCCAAAGTGTTCTATTAACCTGTGCACCTCCTGCTAGTAATTCTTAAGGTGGGGTGAATTGCAATATATCGTGTTTCTTACTTGTCTAATTATGATTTTTGAGTCTCCAAAAACCTTTAATTCTTTGACATTAAGATCTATGGATTTCTTTAACCCTTGCAAGAAAGCTTCATACTCGACAGTGTTGTTGGTTCACTCGAATTCTAGCCTACAAGACAAGAAATGTCACCTACCCCTTGGATCGATTAGAATACACCCCGCTCCTGATCCTTCTTGTGACTTGGATCCATCAAAATAGAGAGTCCAAATACATGAATGACAATCATTCCTTCCTTCACCATTGTCGATGTTATGTTGTCCACCCCTTCCTTCCACTCGACCTGGCACGGGGTTTTGACAAAAGAGAGAATCTTCTGTCGGCATCAACGATTTCTCCTGGAAAGGAAGCTTGGAGTTTTGGGAAAGTGGAACATTGTGTATGAGGGGAGGGAAGTTCCCGAAGTAGGAGTCACAAGAATAATTACCCAATATGGGAAAATCTATGGAGGCTGGTTCATTAGGGGCTTCCAGATTGGTGATCGTATGCTTCAAGTACCTCTCCCTAATAATTTAGATCATGTTCTTGTATCCTTTTAGTGGTAGACAAAGGTGTGCCCAGTCAGTACTAAAGTATCCATTCATCTTTTTGGACCAATATCGTCTCAATAATAGCCCATATGCCTCAGGGATATCTACTACAATGATATCAATCACCTGCACGAAACTAGGGTGTGTCGCTATCCTGATCATCACATCTTTGAGTTCCCCCATAACCTTGACATGGGTTATGTCTAGTTGTATAACATGCGTATCGCTCTTGAAGGGGACAACACCTAGTTTATTACAAACGGCCAAGGGCATGACATTAGACGACGCTCCGGAATCTACCAGACAATTGTGAAGATTCCTATTGAATATTTTGAACGTTAAAAGGAAACGAGGCATGAAAGGTCTCTCCTTCCTAACTTCTGAGCAGGTGTTTATCGTTGGTTTTCTTGCCAAATCTATGGGGGGTAGATTCTTCTCTCAACTGTCATCAGTGGCCGGGCTTTCTACCGAACTTAAAGCCTGCAACAAAAGGTATTTTTGCTAAGGGATTCTACATACGTCCATAACTGATATATTAGCTTTCATCTTCTTCAAATCTTCGACTACATTATAATCTAGATTAGGAGATTCCCACGTATGGATTCTTAGAGGTTGTTTACTAGGAGCGATATGAATTCTTAGGTGATCGGGAGTTAATTTACTTTGTGAGACATGAGTGGTATCAGTATATTTTGGGTCAAGTTGAACCTTACTACATGTTTGTACCACCGATATCTCTGTGGGTGGTGGTTGAGATTTAAACAGATCATTCGAAGACGTGATCACATTGGGATCCCATATCAGCATGGTCATGTCTTGTGGTGGGTCAGCCTCTTCCTAATCGACAATGTTAAAGGACGAACAATTGAGTGGTTCGGTCAAAGAGACTTCACCCAGAAAATGATTGGCCATTAAATTCATGGCGTTGACCCACTGAGGACATTCCCTTTCTGAGTGGTTCTCTTGTTGGTAAGTACAGAAAGAATCAGATGTGACATTCCCTAAGTCAATGTTTAGGTTGGCTAGGGCAGAATCAATTACTTTGAAAGGATGGTTTCCTTTAAAGAAAGGCTTATAGGGTCTCTAGCCTTGGTTTCCCTCACCCGCAGTTCTTTTCATATCTATAATCTCATTTGATAGTTTCTTGATCATGCATTGCAGGTATTCTATATCCCCATTACCCTTATCAGGAGTTGGTTCAGCCATCTTCTCGGGCGGTCTAGTCAAGAGGAGTCCTCTCTTGGGAGGGGGTTGTCTTTATTTTCTTGCTATATATGTCTGGCCTTCTTTACACCCTTTCATATAGAACTCTATCATCTTGGCCTCTTCGAAATTATCCGTGAGGGTTTTCTTAGCGACTCTTTTAACGAACATGGAAATACAGGCTAGAAGAGCATTAACATAGACCTCGATTTTCAACACTTGAGCCAGATTTTCCACAGGATGAAACTTGTTTAGGATGGTCATGAATATTTGATTGAAATCTTTGACCCTTCATTTTTGGGTCATGGTAGCTGTGAAAAATTCGGTCATAAGGGCTCCCGTGGTATTTTCTTCGGTAAATTTGTCTAGGAAGTCCTTTTGGAACTTAGTCCAGCTGGTTATGGATCCTACTGGCAAGTTAAAATACCAAGTGAAAGCCAAGTTCTCAAATGTGTAGGGGAAAATTATGCATACTACATCTTCATGTTGAACATTCATAAGCCTGATCATGAGTATGAACTTCTTGATATGATCTTCGGGAAATCCTGAGGTCTCAGGATCATACTTGGGGAGGAATTTTTTCGGGTGCATAGGGAGATTGTGTATTCGTCCAAGGATGGCCGCGGCATCCCCAGCCAACCAAGGTTGGTCGCCTTGAAGTGGAACCTCTCTCTCCTCCTCATGACCATTGTTCTCTTCCATATCTTCATAGTCGGAGTTAGGCTCTTCATCTTCTAAAATATCATTAGGTTTGGAGATGTCATCGGCTGGCGTCTTGGGTATGAACTCAAGAGGTTCTTGGATTTTGGTGATTGCAAAGTCTATTAAGTCTTTGATGGAGTGTACGAAAACTTCGTCGAGAGTGTTGACCACTAGTTTGCCTTGTTGTTTTCTTTAAGGGAGGATGGGGGTGAATGGCAATGTTCCGATATACCAGGCGTAAGCTCTGGTAATCCTTATAAATTGATTCACTTCCTCGTGAGGGAGGGCGTAAGGTATTTCGGGGTGAAGATATCCTTCCTCAAAGTGGGGTGAGTTATCCACTTCGAGAGTACTCGGTAAAGGTGGGTTGTCTGTTGGATGACTATCCATGCATGTGGTCCGTTACGAATCTATAAATTGTTCGGAATATCATATAACTTACATATTCATCCATTCATTCGTAGGCCCTACTTCTAGCTCCAATTATGTTGATGGGTCTTAAACCCCTTAAATCAACAGTAGGAACCAAACCCACCATCGAGGCACAATTAGACTCTGCAGCATTTGTGATTGGAATGGTTCTCCATATCTCGTGATCTGACCATTTTAATTAATGGACTTTGTGTTTTCTTGTGGAGGCATCTCCTTCAGTGGGGATTTTATCTTTTGGTATTTTCTCTTTAGTTAGGATAAATGTGAGAAAAAGCCAGTATAAACCAACTTGACCACACAGTGATAAGGAAGTCTAAAGACTAGGAAAGGTCAGGCTTGGGATAAACCTCACTCCAGCATGCATATAGTGATCTATTACCACAGGCCTAGTAATAATACTTTAACCATGTGACCACTTGATCACTAGCTGAGATTTTAACCTAAACTATCCAGGAAAACAAGATGAGAGCAAATTTAAATACTGTAGAAAAGGCTGAGCTTGGGATAACCCATTGCTCAAACATGCAAATGATAATCCTATACCATAGGCATAGTAATAATACATTAACCATGTGAACATCCAATTACTGTTTGAGAATACTAATTAGAAGAAAACAGTTATATGATAAGATCAATAGAAAGAAAAATAATTCATCTACCATAATCCTTCATCATACATCCACACAACGATTCATCATTTCCATCATTAGAGAAAAGAACAGCAAAACAATTGCACCAGATAACTTGACAATATATTCCCTAGCTCTTACTTGTTACATCTGCTCATGAATTGAATAGGAAATAGTTCTTCTCCAGGCTCAATTACACATGCATATGATGAAAGCAACTTCGTCTCTGGTCCAAAAGGACTTCTTCATTCATAGCAGCTCCAAAATAATTCTTAAAAACTAGAAAGAAAAGAGTTCTTGCAACAAACCATCGACCTTTAGACCATCGGTTGATGTTCCTATTTATAATATAAAGTCTTAACAGTAATTAATGGTAAACTATAATTTGATCTAATCAAAAATCGCCACGTGGCGTCATTATCTGACAATCTTTCAATAGTCCACCCGAGTTGTTTCTTAAAAAGGGTGGATTCTTTCATAATCAGACCATCTGATAAATATTTCTTCACAAGTATGGACCCATGGGAATCTGTGATGTTTCATTGGGGCCTCATATATCCCTTTGATGTCCATTGCATTCGCTCGATATTTTATCAAGGTGGAATTCAACTACTACAACATGGTTTTAGCTCTAATCCGGTGTTCTGTGAATTGTTGCACCTGTCCCGGCCTCGCATTAGCTACCTTCATGGACTCTTCAACCCATAGAGAGTCTTGTTCGGTATACATATTAAGCATGTTTCTTATGTCGATAAACTCATTGGGGTTGCCAAACTTAGAGAGCTTGATATCTTTCATTACTTTATTAATTTTATCCCAGTGCTTCTGCCATTTGGCATATTGTTCTTGGATCTCTCGATGTGGATCCCGGGACATCTTAGTCCAGTATTCTACAGATCTCTTTATGTGGTCGAGGCTATTTTTGTTTAACAACCGAATTCCATGTTCTTACTTTTCTCGAGCTTGTTGGACTGCCTCAATGTATTCGAGCCTTTCCACCTTTTGTTGTGCTCTTTCATGCCATCATTCCATCTCCTTGCATGTTGCGAGAGCCATGAGAGTGTCCTCCTAGAATTAAATTATATTTTCAGTTAACAGGGTTCTTTCTTTCTTGTACTCGTTGTAAACTCCTGAAAACTCACTCTTCAAATATGTCGCAGTCTAGGTGGCACCTTTATAATACTCAACAATATGGCATAGGTGTTCCATTTCCTTCAGAGTATCTACTAGTTCTCTTTCATCCCTCATGGCCCTATCCTGGGCAGCATCAGAGAGGTTATTCCCATGCCTATTAGTTCAGACGTGCAAGCATATGTTATTTGATCAAGCTTTCCTCTATGGTAACCAAAATAGAATGGTCCACAGTAATCTTCCTCTTCTTAGTAGTCCTTTGCATGATGCCCTTCCTCTTTTGATCATAGGAGATTGCATAGATTTCTGCTACTTCATCTACTGGCTCTGGTATCATTTGGTCACCCCATGTAAGCATGTTTCCCAGGCTACCAGTGGTATATATTTGTTCAATATCAGACTCTTGAACCTCCTTGTTTTGTTTTGAAGGCCCGACCTCTTCCTGATGTTTATTGGTGACCTGAGTATTAAGTGGAATGGATGTGTCGAGAGCGAGCTTAGTACTTGCCTGTATTCTAGCCATGGCATCGTCGATGTCCTTCTACGGGGATCTTTCTGTTGACACGTCTAATTCTAACTTGTCCTTGGGACTAACTGATCGGGTCTCTGGCGCATCGGGCGTTTCTGTATCTAAGTCGCTTTTGGCTCCTTTTTCTTCTTCTACATGCACAGAGGTTTTTTGAGATGCCTCTGGACTCTCATTGTCACTGTATATATCTATGAACTCGGATAGAGGGTTAGGCACACTAGTTTCGACCAACACCTAGCCCTTCTTCTATTGATTCATCGCGCCTATCGGTGAATCGGTTGGCGGCAGTGTTGATTCAAGGTCATCTGACCCGTTGATGTTACAGGGGTCTGTGAGCTCGGAGCTGCCTACCCCTGTCAGGCTCTCTTCCAGGTTACTGGTCGAAATGCTTGATAAGAGGGCCGGATCCATTATTTGATGAGCATTTTCGAGAAATAGTGTCCCTGTTTCCCTTTCACCTGGAGTTCCAAGAAAATTCCAGTTCTATACATGGGCTTCCTGGGGAGCTTCCATCGTTTTGGTCGATTTGAATGTTACCCTTTCTTCCCTAGTCCTGAGAATTTCTTCCGCTCTTTACGCTCTTTCATCCAAGGATGCCACTTTCTCTTCCCAACTCATGCCCTTGAACTTGTTTATTCTGGGGTTAGCCATTCTTGCCACCACCTCATCCCAATCTTGAGCATTTTCAGTGAATATTTCATCCTCAAACCATTTGTGGGCATAAGGTCAATATGACGATACTTGTGATGCATGTTTCAAGACCAAACCCTTGGGATCGTGCTTGTGAAAACATCCTGTCTAGAACCGAAATTCCAATTGACTTAATCCCTCTTGTTTGGCCTGCACAGTGTCTTTAACCTGGTAGAGGCCGATATGAAAGCCATAGGGTATGAATGCCCTTTTCTTATCCTTCACCAACGTGGCATTGTAACCCTGCAAGATAGTTTGGTAACATATTTCCCCTAGTACCAGTCGGTCGGGGACATATATAGGTAGCAAATGTGGTGCTCTTGTGACACTGAAAACCCTAATGTAGGTTTTGCGCTCGTACAGGTACCAGTGACTGAATTTCGATATAACCTTTTTGGCGCATCAGATAGCCTTGGGCACTCTTTCTTGAATAGTAAGAAATGAATAGGTGCAATCAATTGGTTTCAAATGAGAGAGTAGGATATTTTATACCTGTTCTCCCACAATATGATAAAATAGACATGGACCAAGAGCTCGGAAGCATTCCAGCTCAGGTTCATTCACGCGAAGATATTTATTTCACAGATGATGTCCAATAGATAAGATGCCATGTAGAAGGCAGGAGTTTCTCCTTCCTTCGATTGTTGAGCCTGTAGAATGCAGGTGCTAAGATGTTTGGAGATGATTGTGCCCCAGTTGAATCTTGTTCTGGAGACGATGACAGTGTAATACAAAGGCATCCATGCCTTCGAAAACCTGGAGCAATATTTTTCTCCATGCAACTGAAAAAGGAGAGCCATTAGATAGATATAAGGTTGTCTGAGGTTGGCTGAGGTTGGCCATCGGGTACCAGCGGAAGTTTCGGTTAATGAATTTTTTGTCTTCTCTCCACCAGGATGCCATGATTTTGCTAGTGTCGTGCTTCTGACAAAATTTCATAACAAAATCCTTGTTCAAATGTTCATCTAGCTCCCTGAGCTTGTAATGCCTTTGGACTTCTACTGGGAGTAAAACCCTGAAGATTTGACCATTATCATCATTAATTACACACTTATGTGCATCACTGTGATCAATAATCCATTTCAAAAGTTCGATGCAAGGGAATACCAGAGTCCTACTCACCACCATGTGTAGGTAAAACTTGTGGATGTTGATGAAAACCTTATCATCCAGCTTCCTCGTGTGAGGATTGCTATGCAGGGCATATTCAGGAAATTCTTCGTGCTTGATTTCCTTGAACAAATCTTCCCATTGTAGGAATGTTTTTTTGGTCTCAATGTTCACCTCTGTGTCCCCAAAGGTCGGGGGCTGAGTGAAGGATTCTTTGGTGATCATCTTGATGATGGGCGTTGGCTTGGAAGTGAATTCCAATTTTCTTGCAACAGTTGGGGAGGAGCCTTCTCCTACTTCTGATTCTTGTGGCTTTGGGATTTTAGGAGATTTCCTGGTGGTAGGTTTCTTTGGAGGCATCGTTCCTACAACCGAGGACGCTCAATTATTGTTGGCACATAGAATAATATTAGATCTTAATTAATATGTGAAATGAAATCAAAAATAGACTGGTACATACCTATATGCTTGCTAAACTTTGTTGCTTAATACTCACTATACCTTGGAATCCTTCTACGGGTCATTCCTCTCCCTCCTCTGGATGTTCTGGACCTCTTTGCATGTAGAATGCTCTGGCTCATAATAATTCAGGGTAATATAATGAGAGAGAACTTACTAGTCACATCAAGTTGTTAATACAAGTAATGGGATGAAATTTAAACTACTTACTGCCAATTCCCTGTAATCAATTTTACGTAGGTTGACGACGGAGGCATGGAGGGAGATGCATTGTATCTACAGGTTAAAATGGTCATTGGTCTCTACGCACGAACTAGAGACTGATGTGTGATCTTGGAATTAATCAATCAATTAAATGCATCGTATCTAGCGTATCTTAGAGCTAAAACATCCCATCATGTCATTTTATGAAAGGGGAAGTCGGGGATCGATGCCAAGCTACAGGATTTTTCATTGATACTCCTTACAAAAGAAAAACCCATCGACGCCGAAATGTTTCCTTTCGCGTTACACCGATGTTGAATGAAGTCAATCATTGACAAATTTCTTGTGCGATGCTTATCATGAAATAACAACTCCCTGTTTACCGATGCTGACGAAAATCTACGATCAGTGTCCTTAGTTTTCTAAGATGATTTTCTTTCACCTTTGATTCTTTCGGGTGCCGAAATTTGGACATGTTAGGTGAAACGACTTAGTGGTTGATTCTTTAGTCAAATGTTACTCCCTTTAAGTTGTGATGGTTTCGACATGTTCAGGGAAAATTTTAAAGAATCAAGGAGAAATTGTAGAAAACAAAGATAAGAGGAAACAACATTGTTCTGAAATAAACAATAAGTGGTACCCAAAAAGTAGAGTTTGGCAAAGGCTTTTTTAGGGTGTGTTGAGAGCTCAACAGGGTGCTTGCAAGACTTAGGTGTCTGCAACCTTAGCTACGACATGGATCTGTGATTATAACACTTAATAGAGCACTTATCATCATTAGTTAATCATTATCTAACCAATTGATCCAGGTGGATATCGGTGGCCAACCACCTTCTCCAACTGGCCCAAAACATGTTTTTGGCAATTATGGTAATTTACTATTTTTAGCAGTTTTTAACTTCAGGGGCCATTTTGAGGCTCTAAACGATGTTTTTTGAGAAAATGGGGAGAAACATGGATCACAGATTGATGTTTCTCACCCAAAAGTTGTATTTCTCGGATAGATATTTCCAACGAGCTATCATGCGCCCCAAACAAAGATCGTATGCAAAAGTTATGCCCCTAGGAAGTTGACGTATCAACTACCACCATCGAGGCCCACAAACCTTTTGGCTTTTTATCTCCTGGGGTTAGGGTTTTGGATTTTACTTATGTTAAAAAGTCCCTTCGAGCCTCATTGTAATAATCATCTTCTCACTAATTTGAGTAGCCATCACATCTCTTCTCAGAGATAAGCTACCACCATTCTAGCGAGTCTTTCACTCTATATTTTACAGTCTTTGTACATTTATTTTGTTAATAGAAATTGTGTATTACTGTCTATATGTGACTCTTGTTTTATTTCCGCTATATATCTATTATATTGTTGTCTCTCTTGCAATATCTCTAAATATTTATGTGTTATATCTTCGCTCTCATTTCGTGTTGAAAATAATCTGGATCAATGGTATCAGAGCAGGCTACTCTTGATTGTTTTCAGTGCATGTCCCTGACAAGGTCTGAGTATAGTAGGTTGGGTATCGAGTTTGTCTCTCTTGAGGACAATCTCTCTCACACACCCAAGAGACCTTCAATGGCAGAAGAAAAGAAAAATGATGGAGCAGACGATCCTATCAGTCTATTTCTTGAGCAAGCTCTCACACGGCAGAGGGATGAAATGATGGAGAATTTTTCTCACATCCTTCAACGCCTCCCGATAGCATCAGGCGCATCTTCATCAAGCAGCCACTTTGGAGGCACCTCACCTTTCAAGGTACAGGTTAATTTTGATATTCCCATATTTTAAGGTCAAATAGATGCAGATGCCCTAGATAAATGGTTAAATCTGCTAGAAGATTATTTCTCTGTTCATAATTTTTCTAACAAGGAAAAGATCACCTTCACACTCCTTAAGTCTGTCCCCCATGTCAAACATTGGTGGGAAACTTACTGGGAGCAGAGTTCCACAGAAGATTCTGGAATATATGGGGTTGAGCCCACTTGGGATTTTTTTGTGGATGTGGCAAAGCAACAGTATCACCCTATTGGAAACTATGAGGACCAGTACATGAGATGGACCACACTGCGGCAAGAGAGAAGCCAATCAGTTCTGGAGTTCACCATTAGCTTCCATACCTTGTGCACCATTTGGGTATCAAAGACTTTAAACGACATTTTCTTATGAAATACCATGGGGCTCTACACAGATACAACCAAACTGAAATGGATTTTATAGACATCTCATCACTCGGTGTTGCCTATCAATATGTTGTTAAAATCAAGAAAAACTTTAAGCACCAAAACAAATGGGAGTTTGGGTCTACAAATCCACAACAACCAAAGTATGACAAAGACATCCCTAACAAACAGTCTCCCGAAAACCAGTCCAAGACACAGGAAAAGAAGGGTCACGGGAAGACAAAGAAACACACCGGAAAATGGTTAAATCTCCATAAAATCCCCTGGCACAACACCGATGAATGTCGCTCAAAATAGTCATTAGTGGCTTAGTAAAATACAAGGAGCCGAACCCTGATTCAGAATCTAATTTTGAAAATACTGGTAAAAGACAGATCATCGACGCAGACCCCACTTTTATTGTCACGACCGCAGCAATTCAACCAGAAGAACCAACAGATTCAGAGGAGGGGGAGCACCTTTTTCATTCACATATGTGGGTGAAGGGGACCCCGCTAAATTTTATTGTTGATAGCAAAAGACAGAAGAACCTCATCTCAGCAGAGGTTGTCAAACAGTTGGGATTGTCGACAACACCACACCTGCAACCATACAGCATCAGGTGGCTTCGCTAAGGACGAGATCTTCGTGTCAGCCAGCAATGTCGATTGTCATACAACATTTAACCCTTCAAGGATGAGGTATTATGTGATGTTACCCCACTGGATGTCTGTGATGTTCTCTTGGGCCAGCCATATATGTGGAAGTGCCATGCTATTTATGAGTCTTGACCATGAAGCAGACGCTCTTATCAATCTGTTGCTTGAGCAATCTCTCCCGCGGAAGAGGGACAAAATGATGGAGAATTTTTCTCACATCCTTCAACACCTCCCGATAGCATCAAGAGCATATTCATCAAGCGGCCACTTTGGAGGCACCTCACCTTTCAAGGTACAAGTTAATTTTGATATTCTCATATTTGAAGGTCAAATAGATGCAGATGCCCTAGATAAATGGTTAAATCTGCTAGAAGGTTTTTTCTATGTTCATAATTTTTCTGAGAAGGAAAAGATCACCTTCGCACTCCTTAAGTCTCTCCCCCATGTCAAACATTGGTGGGAAACTTACTAGGAGCAGAGTTCCATAGAAGAGTTTGGAATATATGGGGTCGATCCTACTTGGGATTTTTTTGTGGATGCGGCAAAGGAACAGTATTACCCCGTTGGAAACTATGAGAACCAGTACATGAGATGGACCACATTGCGGCAAGAGAGGAGCCAATCAGTTCCGGAGTTCCCCAATAGCTTACATACCTTGTGCACCAAGATGGGTATCAAAGACTCCAAATGACATTTGGTTCTGAAATACATGGGGCTCTACACATATACATCCAAACTGAAATGGATTTTCTGGACATCTCATCACTCGATGCTGCCTATCGATATGTTGTTAAAATCGAGTAGAAATTTAAGCACCAAAACAAATGGGAGTTCGGGTCTGCAAATCCACAACAACCAAATTATGACAAAGATATCCCTAACAAACAATCTCCTGAAACCAGTCCAAGACACAGGAAAAGAAGGGTCACGGGAAGACAAAGAATGACACCAGAAAATGGTGCGATTTCCACAAAAGCCCCTGGCACAACACCGACGAATGTCACTCAAAATATTCATTGGTGGTTGATATCAAAGACAAGGAGCCGAAACCTAATTAAAAATCTAATTTTGAAAATACTAGTAAAAGACAGATCATCAATGCATACCCCACCGCTATTGTCACGACCACAGCAATTCAACCAGAAGAACCAACAGATTCAGAAGAGGGGGAGCACCTTTTTCATTCACAGATGTGGGTGAATGGGACCCTGCTACATTTTCTTGTTGATAGCGGAAGCCAGAAGAACCTCATCTCAGCATAGGTTGTCAAACAGTTGGGATTGTCGACAACACCACACCCGCAACCATACAGCATCGGGTGGCTTCTCCAAGGACGCGATCTTCGTGTTAGCCAGCAGTGTCGATTGTCATACAGCATCTAACCCTTAAAGGATGAGGTATTATGTGATGTTGCCCCACTGGATGTCTGTGATGTTCTCTTGGGCCAGCCATATATGTGGAAGCGCCATGCTATTTATGAGTCTCGACCCTGTAGTGTCATTATTACTTTGGGGGGTCATCTCTATAGAATACCAGAGGTAGTTCCAACTATTGTCCCACCTAAACAATATCGCAAGGTAGTATCTCATACTACAAAATTCATCTTCTCCACAATCTGTTCAAAAGGGGAACAAAAGGATACTGCAACCACTACAGTCTCGGCCCAAGCACCTTCTATCCACCAGAAGTAGGTTGACAAGGTTGCAGCAAAGCACAAAGATTTCTTCTGCACACAGTCATCTCATGTAGCTAGACTGGCTAAAAAGGTCCAACCCTTCTAGCCACAGGTTCATGACGACCTTCAAAAAACCAAGCAGTGCGACGGTTCCAATAAGGAAAGCAGCTCACCAAGATTCAGATTCAACAATCACTTTCCCCTCTCCCCCAGAAACTCAACGCAATGGATACCATTGCTTCCTAAGGAGGGAGGATTGATCCAGGTGGATATCGGTGTCCACCCACCTTCTCCACCTGGCCCAAAACATGTTTATGGGAATTTTGGTAATTTACTATTTTTAGCAGTTTTTAACTTGTTTGGCCATTTTGAGGCCCTAAACGATGTTTTTTGAGAAACTGGGGAGCAACATGGATCATGAATCAATTTTTCTCACCCAAAATTTGTAGTTCTTGGATACATATTTCCAGCGAGCTATCATGCACCCCAAATGGAGATCGTATGCAAAAGTTACACCCCTGGGAAGTTGACGTATCAACTACCCCCATCGGGGCCCACAAACCTTTTGGCTTTTCATCTTCCGGGGTTAGGGTTTTGGATTTTACTTATGTTAAAAAGGCACTTAGAGCCTCATTGTAATAATCATCTTCTCACGGATGCGAGTAGCCGTCACATCTCTTCTCAGAGATAAGCTACCACCATTTTAACGAATCTTTCACTCTGTATTTTACAGTCTCTGTACATTTATTTCGTTAATAGAAATCGTGTATTACTATATATGTGTGACTCTTGTTTTATTTCCGCTATATCTATGTTATATTGTTGTCTCTCTTGCAATATCTCTAAATATTTATGTGTTAAATCTCCGCTCTCATTTCATGCCAAAAATAATCTGAACCAATGGTATCGGAGCAGGCTACTCTTGATCATTTTCAGTGCATGTCCCCGATGAGGTATGAGTATATCAAGTTGGGTCTCGAACTTGTCTCTCTTGAGGAAAATATCTCTCGCACACCCAAGAAACCTTCAATGGTGGAAGAAAAGAAAAATGACAGAGAAGACGATCCTATCAGTCTGTTGCTTGAGCAAGCTCTCACGCGGTAGACGGACGAAATGATGGAGGATTTTTCTCACATCCTTCAATGCCTCCCGATAGCATCAGGTGCATCTTCATAAAGCGGCCACTTTGGAGGCACCTCGCCTTTCAAGGTACAGGTTAATTTTGATATTCCCGTAGTTGAAGGTCAAATAGATGCAGATGCCCTAGATAAATGGTTAAATCTACTAGAAGTTTATTTCTCTGTTCATGATTTTTCTGACAAGGAAAAGATCACCTTCGCACTCCTTAAGGCTCTCCCCCATGTCAAACATTGGTGGGAAACTTACTAGGAGCAGAGTTCCACAGAAGAGTCTGGAATATATGGGGCCAAGCCCACTTGGGATTTTTTTGTGGATGCGGCAAAGGAACAGTATTACCCTGTTGGAAACTATGAGGACCAGTACATGATATGGACCACACTGTGGCAAGAGAGAAGCCAATCAGTTCTAGAGTTCACCAATAGCTTCCATATCTTGCGCACCAAGCTGGGTATCAAAGACTCTAAATGATATTTGGTTCTGAAATACCGTGGGGCTCCACACAGATACATCCAAACTTAAATGGATTTTATGGACATCTCATCACTCGGTGCTGCCTATTGATATGTTGTTAAAATCAAGAAAAAATTTAAGCACCAGAACAAATGGGAGTTCAGGTCTGCAAATCCACAACAACCAAAGTGTGACAAAGACAGCCCTAACAAACGGTCTCTCGAAAACTAGTCCAAGACACAGGAAAATAAGGGTCACGGGAAGACAAAGAAGGACACCGAAAAATGGTGCAATTTCCAAAAAAGCCCCTGGCACAACACCAATGAATGTCTCTCAAAACAGTCATTGGTGGTTGATATCAAAGACAAGGAGCCGAACCCGGATTCAGAATTTGATTTTGAAAATACTGGTAAAAGACAGATCATCGATGCAGACCCCACCGCTATTGTCACGACCGCAGCAATTCAACCAGAAGAACCAACAGATTCAGAAGAGGGGGAGTGCCTTTTTCATTCACAGATGTGGGTGAAGGGGACCCCGCTACATTTTATTGTTGATAGCGGAAGCCAGAAGAACCTCATCTCAGCAGAGGTTGTCAAACAGTTGGGATTGTCGACAACACCACACCTGCAACCATACAGCATCAAGTGGCTTCTCCAAGGATGAGATCTTCGTGTCAGCTAGTAGTGTCGATTGTCATATGGAATCCAACCCTTCAAGGATGAGGTATTATGTGATGCTGCCCCACTGGATGTCTGTGATATTCTCTTGGGCCAGCCATATATGTGGAAGCGCCACGCTATTTATGAGTCTTGACCATGTAGTGTCATTGTTACTTTGGGGGTCATCATTACAGAATACCAAAGGTAGTTGCAACTATTTTCCCACCTAAACAGTATCACAAGGTAGTATCTCATACTACAAAATTCATCTTCTCCACAATTTGTTCAAAAGGGGAACAAAAGGATACTGAAACCACTACAGCCTTGGCCCAAGCACCTTCTATCCACCAGAAGCAGGTTGACAAGTTTGCAGCAAAGAATAAATATTCCTTCTGCACACAGTCATCTCATGTAGCCAGACTAGCTAAAAAGGTCCAACCCTTCCAGCCACAGGTTCATGACGACCTTCAACAAACCAAGCAGTGCGATGGTTCCAACAAGGCAAGCAGATCACCAAGATTCAGATTCAACAATCACTTTCCCCTCTCCCCCAGGAACTCAATGCAATGGAGACCATTTCTTCCTAAGGAGGGAGGATTGATCCAGGTGGATATCGGTGGCCACCCACCTTCTCCAACTGGCCCAAAACATGTTTCTGGCAATTTTGGTAATTTACTATTTTTAGCAGTTTTTAACTTCTAGGGCCATTTTGAGGCCCTAAGCAATGTTTTTTGAGAAAATGGGAAGCAATATGGATCATAGATTGATGTTTCTCACCCCAAATTTTTAGTTCTCGTATATATCTTTCCAACGAGCTATCATGTGCCCTAAACGGAGATCGAATGCAAAAGTTACGCCTATGAGAAGTTGACCTATCAGCGACCCCCATCGGGGCCCACAAACCTTTTGGATTTTCATCTTCCAGTGTTAGGGTTTTGGATTTTAATTATGTTAAAAATGCCCTTAGAGCCTCATTGTAATAATCATCTTCTCACAGATGTGAGTAGCCATCACATCTCTTCTCAGAGATAAGATACCACCATTCTAGTGAGTCTTTCACTCTGTATTTTATATTCTCTATACATTTATTTCATTAATAGAAATCGTGTATTACTCTATATCTGTGACTCTTATTTTATTTCTGCTATATCTCTGTTATATTCATGTCTCTCTGGAAATATCTCTAAATATTTATGTGTTATATCTCCACTCTCATTTCGTGCCGAAAATAATCCAGATCAATGGTATCAGAGCAGGCTACTCTTGATCCTTTTCAGTGCATGTCCCCGACAAGGTCTGAGTATAGAAAGTTGGGTCTCAAGCTTGTCTCTCTTGAGTAAAATCTCTCTCGCACACCCATGAAAGCTTCAATGGCAGAAGAAAAGAAAAATGATGGAGCAGACGATCCTTTTAGTCTGTTGCTTGAGCAATCTCTCATGTAGCAGAGGGACAAAATGATGGAGAATTTTTCTCACATCCTTCAACGCTTCCCAATAGCATCAGGTGCATCTTCATCAAGTGGCCATTTTGGAGGCACCCTACCTTTCAAGGTACAGGTTAATTTTGATATTCTTGTATTTGAAGGTCAAATAGATGCAGTTTCCCTAGATAAATGGTTAAATCTACTAGAAGGTTATTTGTTTGTTCATAATTTTTCTGAAAAGGAAAAAATCACCTTCGCACTCCTTAAGGCTCTCCCCCATGTCAAACATTGGTGGGAAAATTACTAGGAGCAGAGTTCCACAGAAGAGTCTAGAATATATGGGGTCGAGCCCACTTGGGATTTTTTTGTGGATGCAGCAAAGGAACAGTATTACCCTATTGGAAACTGTGAGGACCAGTACATGAGATGGACCACACTGTGGAAAGAGAGGAGCCAATCAGTTCCAGAGTTCACCAATAGCTTCCATAACTTACGCACCAAGCTGGGTATCAAAGACTCTGAATGACATTTGGTTCTGAAATACCATGGGGCTCTACACAGATACATCCAAACTGAAATGGATTTTTTGGACATCTCATCACTCGGTGTTTCCTATCGATATGCTGTTAAAATCAAGCAGGAATTTAAGAACCAGAACAAATGGGAGTTCGGGTCTGCAAATCCATAACAACCAAAGTATGACAAAGATAGCCCTAACAAACAGTCTCCCGAAAACTAGTCCAAGACACAAGAAAAAAAGGGTCACGGGAAGACAAAGAAGGACAACAGAAAATGGTGCAATTTCCATAAAATTCCCTGGCACAACACCGATGAATGTAAATCAAAACATTCATTGGTGGCTGAGATCAAAGACAAAGAACCGAACCCTGATTCAGAATCTGATTTTGAAAATACTGGTAAAAGACAGATCATCGACGCAGACCCCACTGTTATTGTCATGACCACAACAATTCAACTAGAAGAACCAACAGATTCAGAAGAGGGGGAGTGCCTTTTTCATTCACAGATGTGGGTGAAGGGGACCCCGCTACATTTTTATTGTTGATAGAGGAAGCCAGAAGAACCTCATCTTAGCAGAGGTTGTCAAATAGTTTGGATTGTCGACAACACCACACCTGCAACCATACAGCATCGGGTGGCTTTGCCAAGGATGAGATCTTTGTGTCAGCCAGTAGTGTCCATTGTCATATGGCATCCAACCCTTCAAGGATGAGGTATTATATGATGTTGCCCCACTAGATGTCTGTGATGTTCTCTTGGGCCAGCCATATATGTGGAAGCGCCACGCTATTTATCAGTCTCGACCTCGTAGCATCATTGTTACTTTTGGGGGTCATTTCTACAGAATATCAGAGGTAGTTCCAACTATTGTCCCACCTAAACAGTATCACAAGGTAGTATCTCATACTACAAAATTCATCTTCTCCACAATCTGTTCAAAAGGGGAAAAAAAGGATACTGCAACCACTACAGCCTCGGCCCAAGCACCTTCTATCCACAAGAAGCAGGTTGACAAGGTTGTAGCAAATCACAAAGATTCCTTCTGCACACAGTCATCTCATGTAGCCAGACTGGATAAAAAGGTCCAACCCTTCCAGCCACAGCTTCATGATGACCTTCAACAAACCAAGCAGTGCAACGATTCCAACAAGGCAAGCAGCTCACCAAGATTCAGATTCAACAATCACTTTCCCCTCTCCCCCAGGAACTCAATGCAATGGAGACCATTGCTTCCTAAGGAGGGAGTATTGATCCAGGTGGATATCAGTGGCCACCCACCTTCTCCAGCTGGCCCAAAACATGTTTCTGGCAATTTTGGTAATTTACTATTTTTAGCAGTTTTTAACTTCTGGGCCCATTTTGAGGCCCTAAACGATGTTTCTTCAGAAAATGGGGAGCAACATGGATCATAGCTCAATGTCTATCACCCAAAATTTGTATTTCTTGGATATATCTTTCCAACGAGCTATCATGTGCCCCAAACGGAGATCGTATGCAAACGTTATGCCCCTTGGAATTTGACATATCAACTACCCCCATCGGGGCCCACAAACCTTTTGGCTTTTCATCTTCCGTGGTTAGGGTTTTGGATTTTACTTATTTTAAAAAGGCCCTTAGAGCCTCATTGTAATAATCATATTCTCATGGATGCAAGTAGCCATCACATCTCTTCTCAGAGATAAGCTACCACCATTCTAGCGAGTCTTTCACTCTGTAGTTTACAGTCTCTGTACATTTATTTCATTAATAGAAATTGTGTATTACTGTATATCTGTGACTCTTTTTTTATTTCCGCTATATCTCTATTATATTGTTTTCTCTCTTGCAATATCTCTAAATATTTATGTGTTATATCTCCGCTCTCATTTCGTGCCAAAAATAATCCAGATCAATGGTATCAGAGCAGGCTACTCTTGATCGTTTTCAATGCATGTCCCCAACGAGGTCTGAGTATAGCAAGTTGGGTCTCGAGATTGTCTCTCTTGAGGAAAATATCTCTTGCACACCCAAGAAACCTTCAATGGTGGAAGAAAAGAAAAACGGCGGAGCAAACGATCCTATCAGTCCGTTGCTTGTGCAAGCTCTCACGCAGCAGAGGGACGAAATGATGGAGAATTTTTCTCACATCCTTAAACGCCTCCCGATAGCATCAGGTGCATATTCATCAAATGGCCACTTTGGAGGCACCTCGCCTTTAAAGGTACAGGTTCATTTTGATATTCCCATACTTGAAGGTCAAATAGATGCAGATGCCCTAGATAAATGGTTAAATCTGCTAGAAGGTTATTTCTCTGTTCATAATTTTTCTGACAAGGAAAAGATCACCTTCGCACTCCTTAAGGCTCTCCCCCATGTCAAACATTGGTAGGAAACTTACTGGGAGTAGAGCTCCACAAAAGAGTGTGGAATATATGGGGCCGAGCCCACTTGGGATTTTTTTGTGGATGTGTCAAAGGAACAGCATTACCATCTTGGAAACTATGAGGACCAGTACATGAGATGGACCAAACTGTGGCAAGAGAGGAGCCAATCAGTGCTAGAGTTCACCAACAGCTTCCATACCTTACGCACCAAGCTGGGTATCAAAGACTTCGAATGACATTTGGTTCTGAAATACCGTGGGGCTCTACACATATACATCCAAACTGAAATGGATTTTCTTGACATCTCATCACTCGGTGCTGCCTTTCGATATGCTGTTAAAATCGAGCAGAAATTTAAGCACCGGAACAAATGGGAGTTCAGTTCTGCAAATCCAAAACAACCAAAGTATGACAAAGACATCCCTAACAAATAGTCTCCCGAAAACCACTCCAAGACATAGGAAAATAAGGGTCACGGGAAGACAAAGAACGACACCGGAAAATGGTTCGATTTCCACAAAATCCCCTGGCACAACACCAATGAATGTTGCTCAAAACAGTCATTGGTGGATGAGATTAAAGACAAGGAGTCGAACCCTGATTCAGAATCTGATTTTGAAAATATCGGTAAAAGACAGATCATCGACGTAGACCCCACTGCTATTGTCACGACTGCAGCAATTCAACCAGAAGAACCAACAGATTCAAAAGAGGGGGAGCACCTTTTTCATTCACAGATGTGGGTGAAGGGGACCCCGCTACATTTTATTTTTGATAGCGGAAGCCAGAAGAACCTCATCTCAGCAGAGGTTGTCAAATAGTTGGGATTTTCGACAACACCACACCTGCAACCATACATCATTGGGTGGCTTCACCAAGGATGAGATCTTCGTGTCAGCCAGCAGTGTCGATTGTCATATGGAATCCAACCCTTCAAGGATGAGGTACTATGTGATGTTTCCCCACTGAATTTCTGTTATGCTCTCTTGGGCCAGCCATATATGTTGAAGCGCCACGCTATTTATCAGTCTCGACCCCGTAGTGTCATTGTTACTTTGGAGGGTTATCTCTATAGAATACTAAAGGTAGTTCCAACTATTGTCCCACCTAAACAGTATCGCAAGGTAGTATCTCATACTACAAAATTCATCTTCTCCACAATCTGTTCAAAAGGGGAACAAAAGGATACTGTAACCACTACA
>JASDQU010241104.1:131928-147148 GCA_032191745.1 Picea mariana | reverse complement strand
GGGAAGACAAAGAACGACACCGGAAAATGGTTCGATTTCCACAAAATCCCCTGGCACAACACCAATGAATGTTGCTCAAAACAGTCATTGGTGGATGAGATTAAAGACAAGGAGTCGAACCCTGATTCAGAATCTGATTTTGAAAATATCGGTAAAAGACAGATCATCGACGTAGACCCCACTGCTATTGTCACGACTGCAGCAATTCAACCAGAAGAACCAACAGATTCAAAAGAGGGGGAGCACCTTTTTCATTCACAGATGTGGGTGAAGGGGACCCCGCTACATTTTATTTTTGATAGCGGAAGCCAGAAGAACCTCATCTCAGCAGAGGTTGTCAAATAGTTGGGATTTTCGACAACACCACACCTGCAACCATACATCATTGGGTGGCTTCACCAAGGATGAGATCTTCGTGTCAGCCAGCAGTGTCGATTGTCATATGGAATCCAACCCTTCAAGGATGAGGTACTATGTGATGTTTCCCCACTGAATTTCTGTTATGCTCTCTTGGGCCAGCCATATATGTTGAAGCGCCACGCTATTTATCAGTCTCGACCCCGTAGTGTCATTGTTACTTTGGAGGGTTATCTCTATAGAATACTAAAGGTAGTTCCAACTATTGTCCCACCTAAACAGTATCGCAAGGTAGTATCTCATACTACAAAATTCATCTTCTCCACAATCTGTTCAAAAGGGGAACAAAAGGATACTGTAACCACTACAGCCTCGTCCCAAGCACCTTCTATCCACCAGAAGCAAGTTGACAAGGTTGCAGCAAAGCACAAATATTCCTTCTGCACATATTCATCTCATGTAGCCAGACTAGCTAAAAAGTTCCAACCCTTCCAACCAAAAGGTTCATGAAGACCTTCAACAAACCAAACAGTGCGACGGTTCCAACAAGGCAAGCAGCTCACCAAGATTCAGATTCAACAATTGCTTTCCCCTCACACCCAAGAACTCAACGCAATGGATACCATTGCTTCCTAAGGAGGGAGGATTGATCTAGGTGGATATCGGAGGCCACCCACCTTCTCCAACTGGCCCAAAACATGTTTTTGGCAATTTTGGTAATTTACTATTTTTAGCAGTTTTTAACTTCTGGGGCCATTTTGAGGCCCTAAACGATGTTTTTTGACACAATGGGGAGAAACATGGATCATATATCAATTTTTCTCACCCAAGCGTTGTATTTCTCAGATAGATCTTTCCAACGAGCTATCATGTGCCCCAAACGAAGATCGTATGCAAAAGTTATGCCCCTGGGAAGTTGATGTATCAACTACCCCCATCGGGGCCCACAAACCTTTTGGCTTTTCATCTTCCGGGGTTAGGGTTTTAGATTTTAATTATGTTATAAAGGCCCTTAGAGCCTCATTGTAATAATCATCTTCTCACAGATGCAAGTAGCCATCACATCTCTTCTCAGAGATAAGCTACCACCATTCTAGCGAGTCTTTCACTCTGTATTTTACAGTCTCTGTACATTTATTTCATTAATAGAAATCATGTATTACTGTATATCTATGACTCTTGTTTTATTTCCACTATATCTCTGTTATATTGTTGTCTCTCTTGCAATATCTCTAAATATTTATGTGTTATATCTCCACTCTCATTTCATGCCGAAAATAATTCGGATCAATGGTATCAAAGCAGGCTACTCTTGATCGTTTTCAGTGCATGTCCCCGACAAGGTCTGAGTATAGCAAGTTAGGCCTCAAGATTATCTCCCTTGAGGACAATATCTCTCACACTCCCAAGAAACCTTCAATGGCGGAAGAAAAGAAAAACAACGGAGCAGATGATCTTATCAGTCTATAACTTAAGCAAGCTCTCACGCGGCAGAGGGACAAAATGATGGAGAATTTTTCTCTCATCCTTCAATGGCTCCCGATAGCATGAGGCACATATTCATCAAGCGACCACTTTGGAGGCACCTCGCCTTTCAAGGTACAGGTTAATTTTGATATACCCGTATTTGAAGGTCAAATAGATGCAGATGCCCTAGATAAATGGTTAAATCTTCCAGAAGGTTATTTCTTTGTTCATAATTTTTCTGAAAAGGAAAAGATCACCTTCGCACTCCTTAAGGCTCTCCCCCATGTCAAACATTGGTGGGAAACTTACTAAGAGTAGAGTTCCACAAAAGAGTCTGGAATATATGGGGCCGAGCCCATTTGGGATTTTTTTGTGGATGCGCCAAAGGAACAGTATTACACTGTTGGAAACTATGAGGACCAGTACATGAGATGGACCACACTACGGCAAGAGAGGAGCCAATCAGTTCTAGAGTTCACCAATAGCTTCCATACCTTACGCACCAAGATGGTTATCAAAGACTCTGAATGACATTTGGTTCTGAAATACCATGGGGCTCTACACAGATACATCCAAACTGAAATGGATTTTCTGGATATCTCATCACTCAGTGTTGCCTATCGATATGTTGTTAAAATTGAGCAGAAATTTAAGCACCAGAAAAAATGGGAGTTTGGTTCTGCAAATCCACAACAACCAAAGTATGACAAAGACAGCCCTAACAAACAGTCTCGCGAAAACTAGTCCAAGACACAGGAAAAGAAGGGTCACGAGAAGACAAAGAAGGACACCAAAAAATTGTGTGATTTCCAAAAAATCCCCTTGTACAACACCGATGAATGTCGCTCAAAATAGTCATTGGTGGCTAAGATCAAAGACAAGGAGCCGAAACCTGATTCAGAATCTGATTTTGAAAATACTGGTAAAAGACAGATCATCTACGCAGACCCCACTGCTATTGTCACGACCACAACAATTCAACCAGAAGAACCAATAGATTTAGAAGACGGGAAGTGCCTTTTTCATTCACAGATGTGGGTGAAGGGGACCCCGCTACATTTTATTGTTGATAGTGAAAGCCAGAAGAACCTCATCTCAGCAGAGGTTGTCAAACAGTTGGGATTGTCGACAACACCACACCCGCAACCATACAGCATTGGGTGGCTTCGCTAAGGACGAGATCTTCATGTCAGCCAGCAGTGTCGATTGTCATATGGCATCCAACCCTTCAAGGATGAGGTATTATGTGATGTTGCCCCACTGGATGTCTGTGATGTTCTCTTGGGCCAGCCATATATGTGGAAGTGCCACGCTATTTATGAGTCTCGACCACATAGTGTCATTTTTACTTTGGGGGGTCATCTCTAAATAATACCAGAGGTAGTTCCAACTATTGTCCCACCTAAACAGTATCGCAAGGTAGTATCTCATACTACAAAATTCATCTTCTCCACAATCTGTTCAAAATAGGAACAAAAGGATACTACAACCACTACAGCCTCGGCCCAAGCACCTTCTATCCACCAGAAGCAGGTTGACAAGGTTGCAGCAAAGCACAAAGCTTCCTTCTACACACAGTCCTCTCATGTAGCTAGACTGGCTAAAAAGGTCCAACCCTTCCAGCCATAGGTTCATGACGACCTTCAACAAACCAAGCAGTGCAATGGTTCCAACAAGGCAAGTAGCTCACCAAGATTCAGATTCAACAATCGCTTTCCCCTCTCCCCCAGGAACTCAACACAATGGAGACCATTGCTTCCTAAGGAGGGAGGATTGATCTAGGTGGATATTGGTGGCCACCCACCTTCTCCAACTGGCCCAAAACATGTTTCTGGTAATTTTGGTAATTTACTATTTTTAGCAGTTTTTAACTTATGGGGCCATTTTGAGGCCCTAAATGATGTTTTTTGAGAAAATGTGGAGAAACATGGATTTTAGATCAATGTTTCTCACCCAAAAGTTGTATTTCTCATATATATCTTTCCAACGAGCTATCATGCACCCAAAACAGAGATCGTATGCAAAAGTTACGCCCCTGGGAAGTTGACATATCAACTACCACCATCGGGGCCCACAAACCTTTTGGCTTTTCATCTTCCGGGGTTAGGGTTTTGGATTTTACTTATGTTAAAAAGGCCCTTAGAGCCTCATTGTAATAATCATCTTCTCACGGATGCGAGTAGACATCACATCTCTTCTCAGAGATAAGCTACCACCATTCTAACGAGTCTTTCACTCTGTATTTTACAATCTCTGTACATTTATTTCGTTAATAGAAATCATGTATTACTGTATATCTATGACTCTTGTTTTATTTCCACTATATCTCTATTATATTGTTGTCTCTCTTGCAATATCTCTAAGTATTTATGTGTTATATCTCTACTCTCATTTCATGTCGAAAATAATCTGGATCAATGGTATCAGATCAGGCTACCCTTGATCGTTTTCAGTGCATGTCCCCGACGAGGTCTGAGTATAGAAAGTTGGGTCTCGAGCTTGTCTCTCTTGAGGACAATATCTCTCGCACACCCAAGAAACCTTCAATGGTAGAAGAAAAGAAAAATGACGAAGCAAACGATCTTATCAATCTATTGCTTGAGCAAGCTCTCACGTAGCAGAGGGACGAAATGATGGATAATTTTTCTCACATCCTTCAATGCCTCCCGATAGCATCAGGTGCATCTTCATCAAGTGGCCACTTTGGAGGCACCTCGCCTTTCAAGGTACAGGTTAATTTTGATATTCCCGTATTTGAAGGTCAAATAGATGGAGATGCCCTAGATAAATGGTTAAATCTGCTAGAAGGTTATTTCTCTATTCATAATTTTTATGACAAGGAAAAGATCACCTTCACACTCCTTAAGGCTCTCCCCCATGTCAAACATTGGTGGGAAACTTACTAGGAGCAGAGTTCCACAGAGGAGTCTAGAATATATGGGGCCGATCCCACTTGGGATTTTCTTGGGGATGCGGAAAAGGAACAGTATTACTCTGTTGGAAACTATGAGGACCAGTACATGAGATGGACCACACTGCAGTAAGAGAGGATCCAATCAGTTCCAGAGTTCACCAATCTCTTCCATATCTTGCGCACCAAGGTGGGTATCAAAGACTCCGAACAAAATTTGGTTCTGAAATACCATGGGGCTCTACACAGATACATCCAAACTGAAATGGATTTTATGGACATCTCATCACTCGGTGCTGCCTATCGATATGTTGTTAAAATCAAGAAAAAATTTAAGCACCAGAACAAATGGGAGTTCGGGTCTAGAAATCCACAACAACCAAAGTATGACAAAGACATCCCTAACAAATAGTCTCCCAAAAACCAGTCCAAGACATGGGAAAAGAAGGGTCACGGGAAGACAAAGAAGGACACTGGAAAATGGTGTGATTTCCACAAAAGCCCCTGGCACAACACCGATGAATGTCGCTCAAAAAAGTCATTGGTGGATGAGATCAAAGACAAGCAGCCGAACCCTGATTCAGAATCTGATTTTGAAAATACTAGTAAAAGACAGATCATCGACGCAGACCCCACTGCTATTGTCATGACCACAGCAATTCAACCAGAAGAACCAACAGATTCAGAAGAGGGGGAGCACCTTTTTCATTCACAGATGTGGGTGAAGGGGACCCCACTACATTTTATTGTTGATAGCAGAAGCCAGAAGAACCTCATCTTAGTAGTGGTTGTCAAATAGTTGGGATTGTCGACAACACCACACCTGCAACCATACAGCATCGGGTGGCTTCACCAAGGACGAGATCTTCGTGTCAGCCAACAGTGTCGATTGTCATACAGCATCCAACCCTTCAAGGATGAGGTATTATGTGATGTTTCCCCACTGGATGTCTGTTATGTTCTCTTGGGCCAGCCATATATGTGGAAGCACCATGCTATTTATGAGTCTCGACCTCGTAGTGTCATTGTTACTTTTGGGGGTCATCTCTACATAATACCAAAGGTAGTTCCAACTATTGTCCCACCTAAACAGTATCACAAGGTAGTATCTCATACTACAAAATTCATCTTCCCCACAATCTGTTCAAAAGGGGAACAAAAGGATACTGCAACCACTACAGCGTCGTCCCAAGCACCTTCTATCCACCAAAAGCAGGTTGTCAAGGCTACAGCAAAGCACAAAGATTTCTTCTGCACATATTCATCTCATGTAGCCAGACTGGCTAAAAAGGTCCAACCCTTCCATCCATAGGTTCATGACGACCTTCAACAAACCAAGCAGTGCGATGCTTCCAATAATGCAAGCAGCTCACCAAGATTCAGATTCAACAATCGCTTTCCCATCTCCCCCAGGAACTCAACGCAATGGAGACCATTGCTTCCTAAGGAGGGAGGATTGAACTAGGTGGATATCAATGGCCACCCACCTTCTCCAGCTGGCCCAAAACATGTTTCTGGCAATTTTGGTAATTTACTATTTTTAGTAGTTTTTAACTTCTGGGGCCATTTTGAGGCCCTAAATGATGTTTTTTTAGAAACTAGGGAGTAATATGGATCATTGATCAATGTTTCTCACCCAAAAGTTGTATTTCTTGGATATATCTTTCCAACGATCTATCATGCGCCCCAAACGGAGATCGTATGCAAAAGTTACGCCCCTGGGAAGTTGACGTATCAACTACCCCCATCGGGGCCCACAAACCTTTTGGCTTTTCATATTCCGGGGTTAGGGTTTTGGATTTTACTTATGTTTAAAAGGCCCTTAGAGCCTCATTTTAATAATCATCTTCTCACGGATGCGAGTAGCCGTCACATCTCTTCTCAGAGAGAAGCTACCACCATTCTAGCGAGTCTTTCACTCTGTATTTTACAGTCTCTGTACATTTATTTTGTTAATAGAAATCATGTATTACTGTATATCTGTGACTCTTGTTTTATTTCCACTATATCTCTTTTATATTGTTGTCTCTCTTGCAATATCTATAAATATTTATGTGTTATATCTCCGCTCTCATTTTGTGCCAAAAATAATCTAGATCACCAATATCTACTCTGCAAAGAAAACAAAGCATCGGAGCATTCACCCTGAATCTAGCAGATAACAGATAAACACATCAAAACATCGCACAGAGCAAAATAACACAGTATTTACGTGGTTCACCCCCACCCTAGGGCTACATCCACCAACTCTTCTTATTTATTATCTTCTTCAATGGGTTACATGCACAGAGCCTCAAAACCTTACTCTGCATAGGATAGAAGATCTACGCAACTTGCTAGATCCTTATTCCTTGTGTTACAGCACAAAGCCCTCTGCAGTCTCTTACAATGGCTTGCACTTGGCTCTGCAAGTCTCACACAGTATGCATGAAGCCTTACACTTTTTGATCACACTGATCTCACTCTTAGCACTTAGCCAACTTGCACAACACTTGCACACTATTCAACTACTTCTTACATTGCCTAGCCTTCTATTTATACATACAAAATAGGACTAAACATGGGTAAACCCATGGGCCGACATCCCATTTCCGTTACATATTCCCAAATCCCAAAAAGGACCCAAAAAGGGGGCAAGATCCCATGATCTTTGCTTCATTTTGCACTTCATCTTCAACAGGATGTTGAATTCCCAAAATAGGTCAAGTTGACCAAGGATCTCCCAAAACTTGGTCAAGGGTCAACACTTGGTGCGTTGCTTTCCTTGCTGAAGAAGTTGTCATGCTTATATTTTTGAAGGATGTCATGAACGTGTTGTGGGAGGGGTTGTATTTGTTCAACCAATCTAGCTGCATGATCTACCTGAGTGTGGGAGGAATCTATTGGTAAATATGCAACGTGAAGAGTATGCAAGGTTATGTTATAACCTTGCTTGACTGGGCAGTGTGGAGGCACCCTTGTAGGTGCAGTAAGAACATCTTGGTACTCATCTACAATCTTGTTGATCTTCTTCTACTGGATAGAAAGGTCTTGGATTGAGGCTGCAATGGTTGCAGTGTCCTTCTGTTCACCTTCTGATCAGATTGTAAAGAGGCTAAACTTTGCAGTATGAGAGATTACTTTGTGGCATTGTTTTGGTGGGACAATAGTCGGAAGTACCTGTGGAATCTAGTATAGTTGACCCCCTAGAGTCACAATGATGTTATGGGGTCAAGACTCATAAAAACATGATGCCTCCACATATATGGATGGCCTAATATAACATCACATACTTCCAATGGGGAAGCATCACACAATACCTCATCCTCGAAGGGATTGATGTCATGGGACAGGTGACACTGTTGGCTGACACGAAGATATTGACCCTGGCGAAGCCACCCAATGTTTTATGGTTGCAGGTGTGGTGTTTTTTTGAAAATACAACTGCTTGACAACCTCTACTGAGATGATGTTATTTTGGCTTCCTCTATCAACAATAAAATGCAGTGGGGTCCCCTTCACCCACAACTGTGAATGGAAGAGTCACTCCCCCTCCTCGGGATCCTCTTCTAGTTGGATTGTTGCGATTGTGACAGTAGTAGTGGGTTCGGCATCAACAATTTGTCTCCTTTTATTATTTTCTAAATTAGGTTCCAAGTCAGAGTTCGACTCTTTTTCTTTGAGCTCAGCCACCAATGATTGTATTGAGAAACATTCATCACTATTGTGCCAAGGTCTGTTGTGGAACTCACACCACTTTCCAATGTCTTTCTTAGAATTCTCGTTACCCTTATTTGTATGCATATGGGATTGGCTCTCTTGAGGTTGGCCTTCCTTTCTCTATCCATGCTTCTCCCACTTACTCTGCTACTTGAATTTCTACTCAATTTTGACTACATATCAATAAGCATCTCCCAATGAGGAGATTTCCAAGAAATCCATTTTTTTTTGGATGTACCTGTGTAGACCACTACAATACTTCAAAACTAGGTGATGCTCAGAGTCTTTGATACCTATCTTCAAGCACAAGGTATGAAATATGTTGGTGTACTCTACCACCGTTTGGTCTTTTTGTTTACACAGATTCATCCATCTCATGTATTGGTCATCATAGTTTCCAACAAGGTAGAACTCTTCCTTTAGGGCATCTACAAAGGCCATCCAAGTGAGTTCTCTCCCAAATAGTGTAGATTCATCGGTGGCATACCTCTCCCAGTAACCTTCCCAACAAGATCTGACATGGGGAAGGGATTTAAGGAGCACAAAGGTGATCTTTTCACTGTTGGATACATTTTGGACAGAGTAATAACCTTCTAGCAGATTCAACCATTTTTCTATAGCATATGTATCTATTCATACTTTAAACAAAAAGATATCAAAATTCAATTGTACCTTGAAGGGTGTCTCACTTGTGAAATTGTTGCTTGTCGAAGATGCCTCGACTGCCACCATCGGTAGTCTTCGAAGGATTTGAGCGAAGTTGTCCATCATCTCATTCATTTGTCACACAAGGACTTCCTCGAGCAACATCTTGAAATGATCTCCTACATTAACATCTCTCTTTTCTTCTTCCATGGGAGGTCGCGTGGGCTAGTGAGAGTGTTTGTCCTCAATCAAAACTCTATCAAGACCCAAATCTCTATACCCTAACCACGTCGGGGACCTGCTCTGAGAAATGGCAAGGAACATACTGCTATAATACCACTGATCCGGATTATTTTAAGAATGACATGAAGGTATAAATATAACCGATATATATAAATGAAATACACAAAATATAGAAGAGAACACAGAAATACAGTGAAACTGATGTAGAGTCCCCTCCTCCCCTCGAGGCTGCTTGACCTCCCAGTCTAGGATCATTCTAATAAAGGATTCCGATTGACTCTTCGAGCCTTTATTAGACCCCAATCAATTAACAAATGTCCCTCTTAGTCTTTTGGTGTAGTTTCTATGACCCCGACAACCTCTTCCTTAGCGTTGTTGAACTATCACATTTCATACACTAACTCCTCCTCCATTATCCCCTTCCCATTATGTCCCCATAATTAAGTGTGACCATCTATATTGTGATCTCGAGAAGTGCCTCTCAACCTACAACTGAGATCTACATCCCTTCCTTTATTCGCTTTCTCCCATAATGCATTCACCCAGAGCCCACGATCTATCAACGCGTGTCTCCCTCAGATCGAGGGCTACGATTAACTTCGCCTCTTCAGACTTCAAGAGTTTCAAACTCATGCACCTACTTCTTCCCGAAATGGATATCTTCCAAAGTAGAAGATTTTCTTAAACCTGTCCTCAATCAATGGGTGGCTCAAATGAACTTTGGCTCTTCAACCTTCGGGAGTTCTTGTCCAACACACTCCTTTTTCTCCCATAGTGACTTTTCTCCGAAATGGCAAATATTCTACCATGCATCCTCCTCAAATCAATGAATTTGTTTCACTTTGGGACTTTGGTCTTCGGAATTATCAACTTCACACTTGCTTCCTCTCAGAGCACTTTAACCCAAAATAGGTGATCTCTCGATGTGTGTCCTTCTAGATCGACGACCACAAACCACTTCGCTATTCGGTCTTTAGGAGTTTCAACTCTCATATTTTTCTTTCTCCCAGAGTGATTTCACCAGAATTTGATGATCTGTCGACATGTTTCCTCCACATATCGGTGGTTTTGGTTCACTTCGGCTCTTCGAGCTTTGGGAGTCTCAACTCTTGAACACTCTCTTTCCCCTGGAGTTTTTTCACCTAGAGGTTTTGGATCTCTGTCGCGTGTCCTTCTGAATCATACGGCTACGATTCACTTCGCTATCCAGGATTTGGGGTTTTATTTTGCACACTTGCTTTCTCCCAGATTTTTTTCACCCAAAGCCAATAATCTATTGACATGTACCTCCTGGCGACCAATGGTCAAGATTTACTTCGGCTCTTCAGCGATTTCTCTTTCTCCTTGACCACAAAATTTTGAAGTGATCTCACTTTGGAGTTTTGGATCTTACGCCACCTGTCCCTTTGGATGATGGATGGTCCCTAATCACTTCAAGACTTTAGGACTTTGGCAAGTTCACTCCCTTGTGCACACAAAGGGTCAAGGCTCGTGCACTTTACTTGGATCCAATGCTTGTTGGTCCTTCATGCCAATATCCGATGAATGGGATCTATCCTTCTCCTCTCATGTTCCTCCTTCGTCCTAGACCTTGATCTGACGATCCAGATTTCTTCCTACAACCAATCTGATGGTTTTTGTCGCTCCTCCTTTTGAGAATTTTTATTCTCCTTGACTTGGGAAAATTTATAAGTGTTCACACGTTTTTGCCTTTAGACCTTCTCCTGTGAAACTAGTTTCTAGAGTCTCAGCTCTACTTTTCCTCCTGAGATTTGACAATGAAAATTGACCTCGGCTCTGGCACACACTTGCACCCTACTTGAAAACTTTCACTACTCCTCGTGAGCTTATGAACCTTGAAGTAAATTCACTTCTACGCGCACTCCTTACATTGTCTCTCTCTTGATCTTTTTCTTACTCAAGATCCAAGGTTTCAGTCCCTTTACTCTTCAGAGGGGTTCTTGTGCCTTCTCGGAAACTTTTTCTCAATGCACACATATAGAGATTATAGATTATTCAGCAACTCAGTGGGTATCTTCTTCTTTACACTCTTCCTTCTCAATGTCGAACCAAAGTATTTTCACGCACACTTCCATCGACTCGATGCCCACCTGGAAGAGCTCTATAGAGTTCTCAGTGGCTCTGTCTCTCTGTGATTCCTCTACAAAGTTTCTCCTCTAAGGTATTCAACAACCTTGAGGCTTCCCTTGAATTGTTATCCCACTGGTGCACCCTCCTGGAACATTCTTTTCTAACTCAACAAATTTCATATGCGCACTCCTTGCATTGGCTACAAAACCTCCAATGTTCTGTT
The DNA here is from genome assembly GCA_032191745.1 of Picea mariana. Classification (NCBI taxonomy): domain Eukaryota; kingdom Viridiplantae; phylum Streptophyta; class Pinopsida; order Pinales; family Pinaceae; genus Picea; species Picea mariana. The sequence continues at coordinate 135,512 of JASDQU010241104.1, read as the reverse complement.
GTACACTCCTTGCACAGCCTAAATAATCCAGAACAATATAACAACCTCTACGAAGACATATAAGTGTATATTCCTACTGTAGATAAAAACCTATCATGCAACTATAGATACATTCATGAAACATACAATGATAACATTCATCAAATACACATAAACACACAGAAAACTCATATGCAGGAAAAATTACTTTCTTTCTATTAAGATGAATGTGTGTTTACAAATGTGTACAAATACTGGACTATCACATAGTCTTAGTTCTCTCTCCTACTCCTATATCCTACTAATCTGCATCTTCCATCATACACAGTAACCTAATCTCTAGCAGCCTCATTTGGGCATACCATGCATCTACATATACAAGAAGGTTCCTAGGGTTCCCTCTGACTACCTCTATTCTCAAAAAATATAACTACTACTTAAGTTCTGTTACATTAAAGTCTAGGAGTGAAAATCTTATATCGCTCATGATCATTCAGCTCCCAAGAATTTTAATCTTCTTTATTTTTCAATCCGTTCAAAAGGATTTGGAGGAAACGCTAGTAGTTAAGATTCCAAATAATTCAAAAGGTGTGCTAGGGCACTGAGTTGTCTCTCCACGTGTGCCTTGCTGACGATTTTCCTGCATCATACTCCACTATTGGTAAAATCATGAGCTACTTTTCATGGCTCCCTCTACTGTGTTGTTGAGATCCTCTGGGATCCCAAACCTGAAATTGGAGTTGTCCACTTACTCCTTTGGTTTGTTGCTCATGCTGCCCTATTTCTCATGCAATTTCTCTTATGTCTCATCCTTCTCTCTTGACAACTTCTTTTTTCAACTTCACCATCAACTTTATTATCTCCTCAATCACCTCATTCCGTTGGTCTACAGGTTGGTTCTTGTTTTGCAGCCTGCTCTACTACACCTTCTTCTCATCACTCATCTCAATGGGCAGACCAATCTTGTCTCCCAAGCTGAATTCATCTCCTATGGCATCAACTTTCCACTCCACTACATGCTTAATTTTTGCATCCTCCTCGTTGAAATGTTTCCCAGCTATTCCCCTTGACGTATTCACTTGTATTAGCTCTATTGGTGTACTCCCATCTCCTTCCAGTTGATCCCTAGACTGGAATTCTTCTCCTTTTGTTTCCAACTTAACTTGTTGGATGTGTTGACTCTTCATATTTACCCTCTTCTCCAAGGCCTCTAGTTCTTCACACAGATTAGCAAAATCTTATTGTCTTCTTCCTCTTTTGTTGCAGACTCCATTTCTGCAGTCATCTCTTGTTCAACTTCCAGGCTGAAAATTTCGAGCCATTCCTCTGACTTCTCATATCCTTCTGTTGTAGATTCCAATTTTACAACTGCCTCATGTTCATCTCCCTAGTTAAAATTTTTGAGAAACTCCACCAAATTCTCTTCTTTCTCCATCTCTTGGGCACATTGTAATGTGTGTTCTTTCTCCTCTTCACCAATCTGATCAATCTGACCCTTCATTTCATATTCATCTTCTATGGCACTAGTTGGCCACTCTGCTACAGACTCCAGTTCTCCAGTCTCACCACTAAGTTGTTGTTCATCCCCCCCCCTTGGACAGATTGGCTTCTGTCATCTCCTATGTTGGCATATCTTCAGCTTCCTACAGCTACTCCTCATACTGGAATCATGTCTCCCTTTGCATGACTGCATCCTGGAAGTCCTTTTCTAGTTTTGGATTGTTTAACCAATCCTTCAACATCTTCATCTCTTGCTTGCATTGAGTGAGCAATTCATCTGAATGATTCTATTTTTCTGCTGGGGAAGACATCAATGTTTTCTCTTTATCCTCCTATTTGACAATCTTTGTTGGTTGTCTTTCCTCTACTACACTTGCATCACAGAAATAGTTAAATTTAAAATCATTTGGCCCCATGGCCTCTTTCTTGGATTCCTGTTGCATTATTTCCTCATGTGCAACACTTGTACTAGCCTCTGTTGGGTTATTTGGTAGGAATATTTGAATCCCCCCAATGACCAGAACACTCCTCTGATCCTCCTCTGTCATCATTCCTTGCTGATATGAACTCATCTCTGAGCTCATCTCCTCTCCCATGCTCACCTAGCAATCTGGTATTTTGTTCCTGTCGTCCTGGCAGTCTATGAGATCTCTGCTAGATCCCATCTCATAACCCATCTGGAAATATGAATTTCCATTGTTTCCCTCTTGATAGTCTATCATATCCTCAATTGATCTCATCTCATTACCCATATGGAAATCTAAGAATTTATCTCTTCCCTCCTGGAAGTTCATGATATCTCTAGCTGATCTCATCTCCTCCTCCTCATCACTGAGGCTTCTTCCAATTTCTTCCACTTGATGGTATCAGACTATATCCTTTGTCTCCTTCACCTAAAATCTATAGACACAACCTGGCTATGATACCACTTGATATAGACCCCCTTCTCCCCTCGGGGCTACTCGACCTCCCGATCTAGGATCGTTCCAATCAAGGAGTCTAATAGACTCTTCGAGCCTTTATTAGACCCCAATAAATTAACACAAGTCGCTCTCAGTCTTTTGGTGCAGGTTCTATGACCCCCGCAACCTCTTCCTTCGCGTTGCTGAACTATCAAGTTTCATGTGCTATATCCTCCTCCATTAGCCCCTTCCCATATGTGACCTCAGGATATTTCCTCACGTAATCACGTTATTGCGGGGTGGCCAAAAGTGTTTTGAGACCACACCACTTTTATTCCCGCAATTCACCACCAGATTCCACGTATCCCTTTTGCAATACTGTGGTTTCGATTGTGGCCCGCTCTAAGATTTTTAAAACTCAATCGCTTTCTATCCCCACAATTAAGTGTGACAATCGATCTTGTAATCTCGAGCGGTACCTCTTGACCGACGACTGAGATCTTCCTCCCTTCCTTTCTTCACTTTCTCCTGGAATGCGTTCACCCAGAGCCTGTTATAACCCTATAATTTATAGGATCAACTAGTGACCGAAATGTTATCACTCTAGTGTCTTGTTTTTCAAATGATAATCCATTCTGCAAATAATTTAAGAAAAAGAAAAAGAAAAGAAAGAAAAAAGAATAAAAGAGGGCATAAAAGAATTTGAATAAAACCCCATGCAACAACAATGACTTGGTTCATACAGTTCAATCATGGCCAAGTCCTTTTAAATTGATGTTGATAGGAGTAGGGAATAAGCTTGGCTAAACTATTTAATCTTAGCCAAGCAATTTAGGTTAGCTAGTGAATAAATTTGACCAAACTGCCTAATCTTGGTCAAATAACCCCAGGATAGAGTAATTTCTTAGTCCAATAGTTTAATCTGGGCTAATTGTCATAGGTAATTAGGTTAGAACACAGGGTAGTTTGCTTTATCCCAATAAAACAGGCATGATGATCGAAGTTGAACTATATCTTTGAGGTTTAAAGGTTTGATGTCTAACCCCATGATGATGAAAACAGGGAAAATTTTGGGAAAACCCACATGATGCACTTATCCTAAGTTTCGGAGCAAACATGATTTTTGTGCTCATAGATTAAAAATAGCGCACAGATGAACGAATGAGATGTCGACGCCCATATCTACGGCTACGGCTGACAATT
>JASDQU010241104.1:117146-131690 GCA_032191745.1 Picea mariana | reverse complement strand
CGGGTCCCTTTCCTCTACATGGCAGGAATCCATCGGTTCATACTCCCACTGCTTACCATGGTCTGACATACCCTATCACCCCATGACATCATCTTCCACATTTTTCCCTAAAGATCACATCTCATTACTCTATTAGTAATTTCCCCCTATTCACCTATTACAAGTCCCTTCACCATAGTTACTCCCCAATAAACACCTGCCACATCATCCAGTCGTATTCGGCATTCATTGTTATCTGCCATCTCACTCTCCAAAGGACCTGTTGGCAATTTATTATTGGCTAACTTATCTGTTATCTTGCTGACCTGTCCCCCGTGCCCAATGGGTATCCATTTGCTCAAAACTATCGTTTACCTTCATTTCTTCCATTGCTTACTGTGTCGTCTCACCATAGAATATCTTTCCCGTCACACCAGAGCACAGTTTCCCCGTTTTCTCTCTATTCCAGTCAACCATCCAAAGCCACCGTCATCCCCACTAATGATTGTTTGACTTGCATGTATTTTCACAGCGATGGCACCAAAATCAAAGAGGACAGAAGCGGAGGAAAATCCTTTCCTCCCGCCTCCTATCGATCTCGACAGGATCCCCCTGGCTGACAAAGATCATCTAATTGTATACACCAGGTGCGAATTTGACTTCGCGGATTTGCAGTCATGGCTTAAAGAGGTTTTCTTATATCAGAGCGATGAAATTGGGCTCTAGGAGTCCAACCTTTCTCTGTATCTTTTTCCCTAGGTCCACCATTTCCTCGAGTTCACCCTCAAGTGCCAGGCTCATTATCTCCCTGACCAGAGAGCCATAGTATCTTCCTCATGAGAAACTTTGTTTTTCATCACACCAGAGGCCATAGACTAGATGATGCAGATCCCAAGAACTGAATCTGTCTCCCCTTTCAATCTCGAGGTCATCACAGAGTTATACCAAAAAATATCATTTCCCCAGCGAGCCCAGATTTTCAAGATTTTCCTTCCCCAAGATACTCATCTCCCAAAGACAAATCCCCTGTACCCTTCCTCCCTATTCTCAGTAAAGGGAAACCAAATCATTTCATCACTCTGTGCTCTATTGGGTTACTTTTTCGACCAGTGGGTAGATGAACCCATATTTGGTTTTCTTTCCATCTTCTCCACAGAAGAAAAACCCACCACAGAGTTTGATTACATCACTTTCCTGGAAAACAATATTCATGAACAGTTTATGAATTTCACCACAGAGGGCATGTTCCGTTATTCCTCAATACTGGCCTACATGTTCATTTTCTTTTAGGTGGACAGATTCTCCTTTTCAATGTAGAAGATGGACCAGGACGAGAATTCGCAGGCGGCAACTACTTGGACTTCGCTATTGCGACAAAATTCTTTAGAATTCAGCTTCAAACAGTTTATCGATCAGTTCTACCACCCAGTGGTGAGCATGCTCAGTGGTAGACCTGAACTGAGAATAAATGAGGAGATTCAGAGGATTTTACACCTCTCGGACCTTGCAACTGGAGACTGGTACCTGTACCAAGATCACACAGAGATCAGAGTATATGGATGCGAGTTGGCTGCATATAAATTTCCCAAGTATTTACCCATGAGGATATTTTCCCTGGAATACATAAGAATAATTATTAACTCAGATGACATACATTTTGTGTCTCTGAAAAAAAAACAGCAACTTAGAATTAAAGGGAAAATAGGATCATTCATCTGCAATAGCCGAGGCGCTGGGGAGGAAGCAGATAGACTGTTAAAAGAGATGAAGTTTTTTGTTACCTTCATATGGCACTATGATCCATGTGAGACAATTTCTTAAATGAGGATTAAGAATAAAAATGCCCCATATGTTCATGCACCCAAGCCCAAGATAGAGAATTTCGCGAATCAAACGGAATGGGAACTGAAAAATTTGGTTGAAATAGAATAGAAGGACCCTTCGGTCATCATCTCACAGATGACTACACCACAGGTTCCCAAGGAGAAAAGGCCCAGGAAGGATTCTTCACCTCCTATCACTGATGTCTCGGCCGAGGATTTCCAATTACATATCAAGAGGCCAAAAACTAGTCACACACCTGACACGACTGGTGAAAAAGAAATCAAATCCACTGCAACTATGAAGGAAGACTAGTCACTCCTCATCTCAAGTAGCAAGAAGATCATTTCTACATTTTTGCCTAAGAATCCCACAGATACTCCACCAGTCAAACAGTCGAGCAAAGCAGGACCAAAATTGAGTATTTTTGAGAAATACGATCTGATAAAAAAGAAAAATCAGACACTGACCAGCAGTACATACGCTCAATTTTGGAAACAGACATCAACAGCTCAGCACAAACTTTTGTCTCCATTCGACATAGAGAAGGGTAGAATGCACATGGAATTTTTGCAAGCACAGGTGCAAGATCTAAAAGTGATTATTGACTGCAAAAGGGCAATGTTCAAGTTTCATACAAGGGATGTGCATCCTGCTGATCAAATGGATCTGCACAGGCAAACTGGGGAAATGATTTTCTCCATGTTGGAAAATGCTTCTACTGCGGCCACTAAATTATAGGCATCTCTGAGTAATTTCCAGACACAGTTGAAATTAGAGAAAATATCATCATTTTCAAAGGATAACAGAATTAAGACATTGGAATAATTGGTCCTCAAGATCGGGTATGATCCCTCGAATGTGAAAGCAGTCGAGGAGATGCTTAAAAGAAAAATTTTTATATAGCATCTCTGAGGAAATAGTTGAAACTACCACCAACAGAAGATTCATAGGCAAAGGAGATAGCTAAGACAGAAGGGGAAAAGGATGAGATGCTCAAGCTGATCATGGAGCAGAATGCACAGTTGAGGGAGATGGAAGAAGAATTGGAAAAACTATTGGAAGAGAAGGAACAATCAAAGCCCATGGAGGTTATTCCATTGAGCACAGTTCCACTCACAGGAGTAAGCACATCATCTGCAGTAGAAATTCCCTTAGCAAATCCACTGACAGCTCTGGAGAAGACATTAGAACTGGAAAAATCCATGGAGGAGATGAATTTGCAGGAAACAAAGATTAGCAAACTTAAAAAGGAGGTTGAGAACCTTCAATAACTCAAGTCTTCTTATCAAACCAGCTACTCCAAGGAGAAACAAATATCAGACAAGCTCAGACAGGAATTACAACAGCTTCAAAAGAAGATAGTGGCAGGCAAAACACTTGATGAGGTCAAGGAACATGTATGGATGGACATCACCAAATCTATTAATGAAATATGGCCTATGATACAAATCATGTTCGAGTAGAATGAACTAGTGCAAAGAAGCAAGCAGACGATTGAGAAAATAAGAGGAGAGTTAGGATAAATGTCCACAGAAGCCACTGAGATTATTAAATTCCTGAATTCAAAAACCAGAGAAGAGTTAGAGGAGTTGAAAATTGAAGATAGGACAGAAACCATCCTTGAGGTCAAGAGGGTCCTGACCAAAAGAGGAATGATGTTGCAACTGAAGGAAAAGGTCCAGGCTATGAACATAGGAGTACAAATATTTTTCAGTAAAATTGAATCTCTACAGAAGAAAGGCCTCCCTAGCTTAAGGGTCATAAACGAAAATTTAATGACACTTTATGATTATAAAAAGAAACTAGCCACTGTGGCTAAAGATAGTTCTAAATTCTCGGGAATACAGGGCAGTATCATAGGCAGAGAGTTCTTAGAGGCTTTCCAATCAGATATCAGCATATAGCACGAGATCCCATACATCTTCATCGTCAAACCAACTTTTTCCAAGTATACGGAGATGGATGAAGTATACCGAAGATTTCTCAAAGTCAACGTTCCCAGTAACCTTCGGTGGGAAGAATTATGCAATCTGATCAAGTAGGAGCTGAGGTGTCCAAGCCTAGTCATCTATCCAATCATATGAAGTCGTGTAGAGGCCTCACCAATGGTTCACCCCAGAAATCAGCATGAAGTTTCAACACATCATCAAACAGTTCCTGAATTTTTGTATCTTGTTGAGTTAGTTAGCTAAATTTATATTTCCACGTCCTGATCTTTAATGACAGGATCGTATGTAATTTTTATTATAAATACTTCAATCTTTGAAGTACTGAGGGTTGATCTTTATGCCCTGTAAGCTAGAAAGATTGTATTTTTTATCAAAGAGATCTTCTAGTAATACAAAGAGACGTTACAAAGGATTCTCGCGTGTTGTTCATTGGTGATGTTATTCTTTTCTATGTCAAATGTTTTTTTCTCTTAGTTATCATATTGTTTTCTAATCTAATCTTTTAAAGTAGAGCATGTTGCAGGAGTTATCTTTGTATACCATGTTTCTAGCTTTGAAAGATCTTAATGTTTATCTTTCTGATATTACAGTGAAGAAATTCGTAAATGCTTCTTTGCTTTAATTGATAATTCTCATATTTTTTCTTATTCATCATTTTACTGCTAAAGAATCCAATGAATGCATTATCTTGCCTTGTGAAAAGAATCTTTTAATTTTTGTTTAGATTTCCATCTTTATAATACAGACCCCATAGCCCAATGGAAGCATAAACTCTTTTCATCCAACTTAACAAAAACAAAAACAAAACTTCCAATCTTATTTTGTTTAACTAGCCTAATATCTCAAAGTTAAAACATAGCTAAATCATATAGAGAGATCCCTCTCTGAAACTGGTAGGGCTAGATTCTAGTTTTGAAGTGGTTGGATAAAGTTACCTCTAGTAAATTTCTTCTTCTCTGACAACCTCTGGGAATTTACAGAGCGTTAACATAGTGGCAACCATACTGGGGAAGAACAAACATTCAACCCCACAATTTTTTTTCCCTAAAAGAAAATTTTGTTTCTGAAAAAATTATAAATCTGAAAAAGAAATAATGTTCAAAGGTTGTTAAATGCTTGTACATAGTAATCTCAGATTCATAAAAAATAAAATATATAAAATAAAAAAATATGGCTCCTAAAAGATCTTATACTCAATCCCACCCAGAACCGAAACATGCAATAGCAACTCATAATCCAGAACAGTTACTCAGAAAGAAAAACATTGCAGAAGGTTCAGGGATTCATAATCCCCTTCACAGGTCCCTTTCTCTTTTAGAGGAACTTGTTGCCCTTCAAGATATTGACTTCGACACAATCTTTGAACAAATCCTGTTTAGAATGAAATCTGATAGCTTTGTGACTGAAACCTTTTTAGATCCAGATGTCCTGCAACCCCGGACCCCTGAAGTACTATCTCCCACTACAAAACCTCAAACCGCTCACTCTGTGCCAGCTAGCCCCTCAACCTCCTCATTTTCTTCCACCACCCCTCTCATCATTCAGGTTGTTTTCCCACCCCCTCCACCTATCATGGCAGCCAGATATGCTCCCTTGGTGTTGGTTGCACCTTTACACGACATGCCCCAGGATTATCAAACGAGACTCCCACAGTTTGATGGTATAGGGCCCTTAAACGCACAACAACACATTGATAAAATGAATGACTATTTTGACTTACAGGAAGTGGGTGAAGTTGACTTTCAAATGAGACTTTGCACAGAGTCTGATTGGGGATGTTAAGAAATGGTATAAGGGCTTACATGTTGCTTCAGTGGTCGACCTTACGGAATTTCAAAGAATTTTTCTAGACAGATGGGAGGTAAATAAAAACCCTCTCCAGATCTTGTCAAAATATGAAAACATCAGAAGGAATCAAGGAGAGACAGTACAAGACTACTGCACCCATTTCAACAACCTGTACAATGTGATTCCAACCAATATTAAACCTCCACAAGGTTTGGCACTGATAAAATTCCTTGATGGTTTCGATGCTGATATGTCATATCAATTAAGGGAAAGAAACTCTACCACCCTGGAGGACATGAAGAAAATCACGATAAGTGTAGAGGCCAACCTATTGGCTAAAATATCACGACAGAAGACGGAGAGGAGAGTCACGATTAAAGAGGAACCTTCCACATCTTCTTCTGATGCCAAACTAGATTCCTTAGCTAGAGAAGTGGAGAGGATGATGGAGAGACTTACTATAACCAAAATAAATCCTCCTAGAGAAAACCAACCCGCTCCACAAATTCAGAATCCTAACTTCAGAAGAAATCCTCCTCAAATCAGGCAGAGAGATCCTAGGGATCAAAGAGAATAGAGGGGTCTTGATCAACAGATCAGACCACCCCTATAGAAAAATTATGCCGACGAGGATGAGGAGGTAATTAAAGAATTAGAAGACACACACATAAACCTCATGGGAATTCATGATAACAAATCCATTTTCCTTACTCAAGAAGAGCAAGAACTTTTCCTTCTTTCTCAAACAAAGGTGAGTGAGGAAGCCAAAGAGACTGAACAGCAGGCATTTGAAAATTCCATTATGGAGGTACACGGGTAGTATAATCTGTGAAGTAAAAAGACAAATGAAAGTTCCCCAAAAAAGGTAATTGAAATGAAGAAAACAGTCAAAACCAAGAAATCCCATGAGCCTTATACCAAGAAGATCCCTGAGAAAGGTAATGTTGAAGCTCCATCAAAAAGAAACCCTACCATTTTACAAAGATCAACGTAGACTAAGGATTCATAAACCAACCAACCAAGTACTTCTGCTCAGAAGACTATGGTGGAAAAATAAGAATTGTTGAGCCAAAGCAGAGCATCTACCCCTTTCAGCCTCGAAGGGGAATTAGCCAAAGTGAAAATTCCCATTCCCCTTTCCGAGTTGATGAGTAAGGATGCTTACTGATCACAGGTGATCAAAGCACTGATCATTGAACCTGACATAGGCAGGAAGGCCTTAACCGTTGGATCGATGACTCATTCGGACACAGTAAATCTTATCGATGATCAACCTGAACTCTTGTTTGGCCCTGAAGTTGATGGTCAGACTGACACTAGCATTGTTGCTCCTTTTTACATCAGCCTTAATATACACGGCCTAATTCTTCACAATGATATGTTAGATTCAGGTGCTTCCCATAACCTGATGCCTATAGCAGTGATGGAAAAATAGGGACATGAGGTCACCAAACCTTACAAGGACTTACACTCTTTTGACTCCAGCAAAGTCAGATGTATCGAATTGATCAAGGACTTGTGTATCACTTTGGTTCAGATTCCAGAAAAAATCATGGTTATCGATGTCATGGTCGCAGACATTCCCCCAAAATATGGTATGTTGTTATCTAGATCTTGGGGAGCTAAGTTGAAATGTACTTTGTAGTTGGATATGTCGTATGCCACCATCCCAGTTTTTGGACAATAGAGAAGACTGTACAGAGAGACGATGAAATATATGGTCAGCAGCCAAGAAAAAACACATAACTATCCTCTGTACTCTGCACACTCTGATCTAGATTCCTTTATCCTATATAATGACGGTGATATGGGAGATCAAATTGCTCAACTAGAAGAAGATACATTTGACCTGAACGAAGACCAAGAAATCACCAAGGAAAAAGGGAAGAAACTCGTAATAAGTGAAGAATTTCCAATAGATTTCTGGAGCATGGATTTTGATGGAGTTGTAAGCAAAGAAGGTGCTAGAGTAGGATTTTGGTTGCACAATCACAAATCCAGGTATTCGGAAAACTATTCTTACAAACTTAATTTTCAATGCACTAACAACATAGCAGAGTACGATGCTTTGATGCTCGGACTGAAACTACTAAAGAAGGTTGGCACCAAACAAATCATTGTAAGAGGTGATTCTGAATTAATTATCAAATAAATTAAAGGTGAGTATGCAGCAAAACATCTCAGGCTTAGAGATTATAGAAATGTTGTTTTGGATGCCCTTAAATGTTTCATTGAAGTTGATTTGCAGGTGATGCCCAGGGGACATAATATTTTAGCAGATGGGTTAGCTACATGCAAGATACCTTTTCGTTCCACTCGTCCATACACGATGGAGGTGAAGTGCAGACTGACTATCTTGGACAACATCAAATACTGGCAGGTATTTGGGAACAATGACCAAATTGAATATTTTCTACAATGTAAAAATGATTTCGAGTGTACAAACATAGGCTTAGAAAATGTGAATAAATCCAATTTTGGAAATGACAGTGTAAATAAAGTAGATTCAGAAGAGTTAGGTGAAGATGAGATAGAGTCTGATATTTTGCATTTAAAGAGTAGTTTTTTGCCTAGGGGTTTAGTTCCATTAGAAGACTTATTTTATTTTAATGATGTAGCTAAAAAACCTAAAATTGAAGCTAGTGGGAAAGAGCTTGAAGATTGTAACATAGGGACAGAAGAGAAACCCAGGATAGTAAAACTTTCCAAATCCTTACCTCTTGAGTAGAAACTCAAATACATTGAACTTTTTAAGGAATATGCTGACGTTTTTTCTTGGGGTTATGAAGATTTGAAATCTTATGACACAAGCATCATTCAACATAGGATCCTGATAAAAGAAGATCAAAAACATTTTAGACAAAAACTTAGGAGGATCAATCCCAAGTTACTTCCCCTGATAGGAAAAGAAATCAAAAAGATGTATGATGCTAAAATCATAGTTCCCTTACGTTTTTCCAAATGGGTTTCAAATATGGTCCCAACCCGGAAGAAAACTGGGGAAATCAGGCTTTGCATTGATTTCCGAAACCTGAACAAGGTTTCTCTAAAAGACAACTATCCATTGCCAAAAATGGACCACATATTACAAAAGGCAGTTGGATCTAGCCGAATCTCCTTACTGGATGGTTTCTCAGGCTATAACTAGGTTCTCGTTCACCCACATGACCAAGAGAAGACAACCTTCACAACACCTTGGGGTACCTTCATGTACGTGAAAATTCCTTTCGGGTTGATGAATGTTGGGGCCACTTTCCAAAGAGCGATGGACATCACTTTTGTGGAAGAACTTGGCAAATTTATTGTCATTTATTTGGACGATGTAATTGTTTATTCCCAATCCAATGACGAGCACTTAAGACATATGAGACGAGTGTTTGAGAAATGCAAGAAATTTGGGATTTCTTTGAATCCTAAGAAAAGCCTTTTCGTATTAGAGGAAGGAAAACTATTGGCGCAAATAATCTCTAAGGATGGTATTAAGATAGATCCCAGCAGAATAGAAGCCATTCAAAAACTAGAACACCCAAGGAATATTAAAGAATTACAATCTTTCATTGGAAAAATAAACTTTCTGAGAAGATTCATACCTAACCTAGCTGAGCTTCTCAGGAACATCACTAACATATTAAAAAAGGACACAAAAATAAAATGGGACTCTGAATCCAAGTAGTCGTTTCAACAAGTTAAACATGCACTCACACAGGCTCCTGTCTTGATTAGTCCTGACTTCACCAAGGATTTTTACCTTTTTTCTTTCGCTTCTGAACATACCATTGCAGCAGTATTACTACAGAAAAAAATCGAAGGGTATGAACAACCCATATCCTTTTTTAGTAAATCTTTAAGAGATGTTGCTTTGAATTATAAAATAATGGAGAAACAAGCTTTTTCCCTGGTGAAGGCTATAAAATATTTTAGAGTATATATTCTCCATTCCCACACCATTACATATGTTCTGAACGCAGTAGTAAAGGACATTTTAACCTAGGACAATCCAGATGGAAGAAGAGGAAAATGGATTGCTATCATTCTGGAGTATGACATAGAGATTAAGCCTACTAAACTAATTAAAGGTCAAGGTCTAGAAAAGTTAATGGATGAATCAAATTTCCATGCTCTTGATATTAATTTCTTAGCTACAGTAGATGAACAGGGAGAGCAGGCGACTCCAAGAGTGAAAGAGGTTTTTCTGAACTCTCCATGGTATGCAGACCTGATATTTGTTTTGCATAACTTACAAGCTCCCCCTGGTCTGACCAAAACTAAAGCTAGGTTTTTGAAATTGAAAGCATTAAAATTTTGCATTCTAGAAGGCAATCTATTTTGGAAGGATCCTGGACGTATTTTGTTAAATTGTTTGTTAAAGGATGAAGCTGACAAAGTATTGCAAGATTTTCATGCAGGAGACTGTGGCGGTCATCTGAACTGGAAGACCACAGCTAATAAAATTCTCAGAGTTGGGTTCTATTGGCCTACACTATTCATTGATGTGCATCAGAAAGTGACTTTGTGTCATAAATGTCAGGTGTTCAAGGGAAAAAGGAAACTCCTTCCTTTTCCCCTAAAACCAATCTCTGTTGAAGCTCCTTTCCAGCAATGGGGATTAGAATTTATTGGAGAAATACATCCTCCTTATTCGGGCCAGCACAGGTGGATTCTCACTACTATGAACTATTTCACAAAATGGATCGAAGCTGTACCTAGCATGCAAGCTATTGATTCTGTCATTATTAAATTTCTAGAAAATCATATCTTGTCTCGTTTTGGTTGTCCTAGAAAAATTATAAATGACAATGTAGTTTCTTTCCGATCCAAGAAGCTCATAGATTTTTGCAACTAGTATCATATCAGTTTGGGGCATTCCACATCCTATTACCCTCAGGGAAATGGGCTGGCGGAGTCATCCAATAACACCTTGGTGAACATTATCAAAAAGATGTTACAAGAAAACAAAAAGTCATGGCATAACAAGCTGGTTTTCGCACTATGGGCCGACAAGATGACCACCAAGAGGTCAATTGGTATGTCTCCATATCAGTTGGTCTATGGCACTAAAGAAATTTTTCCTACCTCCTTAGGGGTTCATGTCATGAAACTACTGCAACAGATGCAAGCCAAGTCGAATGATTCCCAAAGAAGGATAAGCTAGATGATCCATTTGCAGCAGTCCAGAGAAGAAGTGTACAACAAAACTCAAGTTGTCCAGGAGAGAATTAAAGAGATTTTCGACAAAAGAACTAAAGAAGATGACTTTGAGCTAGGTGACCTGGTTTTGAGATGGGATTCCCGAAATGAAGATAAGGGGAAGCATGGCAAATTCGATAGTTTATGGAAGGTGTTAGCACCTAAACATGTAAGAAGGGGTATTTTTCCTAAAAGGCACCCCCCACTGGCGAAAAGAGGACAAGCAGCGGAGTAAAAACCCACTTATCCTAAGTTGGGGCACAAATTCACATTTGCATAAGCAACGAGAAAATCTGGGCGGCTAAAATCTGTGCGCCCAGATCTGTGGTTAGGATTGGTTTTCGGACCCCCCTCGCCATTCTACCTTTAAGCGAGGGGTGGGGGGGGGGGNCCACTCAGTGTCATCCTGGCCCGTCCTTTTTCCCCTTTTTATCTTGTTCCCACCTATCACCTCCTGCCAGGTGTTCTTCCCCTCATCCTCCAACTCATCTTTCCTCTTTCCCTCAGGCCCGCCACCTTACTACTTCCCTGTCATTTTCCCATGGCACTTTTCCTCGTCATCAAGTGCCACAACCCTCTTCCTCCCATCCACATGGCCCCTCTCCATCTCATCACCCACTCACCTCCTACCATGTGTCCCCCTTTCTCTCTCAGTCACCTCCATCTGTATGGTCGTCTCCACTCCTTATCCACTTGGGCCCCACATTCCATGTCACTTTTTCCCATCCACCATTTCCAATTATGCACCCCAACCTTCACACTAGCCTCCATGTCTTATCCATCAATCCATTCAGATAATCCAGGTGGTAGTGCGAGAAGACCTCCATGCCTTGAAAGTGCAGAGTTAGTCGGGCCATTCTCAATCCCAAGGAAGCAGTTATTGAGGTAGTTTGTGGTGGTTAGACATCATCTCCATCATAAATGGAAAGTCTGGCGACAAATTAAAATCACGTCAGTTCATCTGCAGGACTGTCAGGAATTCGATTATGTCTATCATAGGTGCACAATCATCCAGACACTGCATGTGCAGATTGTCAGTGGACATGCAGACACAATGTTTTTAATACAGTGTCTTGGTTTCACTATTGTTGTTTCTCTTTGAGCATATGTAGGCAATTTTGTTGTTTTGTAATCTATCAATGGTAGAGCACAGTTCTCGATTGTAAAGATTTAATCCAGCCTCTGGTTCTCTGGTTATAGAAGAACATTTGAGACTTCTTGTTTAATGGCAGCCAGCTTCTTCTTCTCCATTTTTCTCTGAATCTAAGATCCTGGGCATGAATGATCCAGTCGGGTGTTACATTGCTATATTATGTAGGTTTGATTTTATTGGTTATGCAATATTCTTGGGTTCATTTTGAAGTTGTTCGACTCTGAGGGGATCTCATGGACAAGACTTTTCCTCTTTGTGAAGGGTGTTGGAAGACCTGACGTCCAGAGAAGACTTTATTTCCCCACTCTCTCTCCTACTTACTCACCACTATCATTATTACTAGCTTAAGTTACGTCAAGACCTCATGTGTCACTGTTGTTCCAGCCCAGTTTTCTGAGTTAGAACGATATTGTTCCTATTTTACTTCCATTTGATCACCCCTTTTAAAATGAAACATGACATAAAATTGATGGGCGTCGGGCTCTGCTCCTACTGCAATCCAGGAGTGAATTTCGTCGCCAACATTTTCTGGCGCCGTTGACGGGGACGAAGTTGAAAATATTCCCTAGGATTGAACGACATTGAGATTTTGATTCTGAAGGTGCATCAGGCATCAGAACCCTTGAAGATTGTTGTTGTGCACTTGGCAACTCCATTGTGACGACTGCACTGTGGCGAACCTGTTGTGATTAGTTGTGGCTTCCGGTGGCATACATACATGGTCCCATCCTCAGCTACCTCTAGCCACACCTAAAGTGGATCCAGAGGTGATTATCAAAAAAGGGAAGGCCTCTCTAGGAGAAAGCTCCGTTGTTGAACCAGGTAATTCGCCACTTCTTTCCATAAAAACTCCATTTTCTTCTTCTCAGCTTCCTAGCAAACCTGTTTTTGAGGTTTCCCATTTCCTAAATTTTGGGAGCGTTCCTGCTAAGTTTTCCCCTCCTGGTCTAGCACTATAAGGAGAAATCCTTGTCACTCTCCTCTCCCTTGAAGCTATACCTTGGTGCAGACCTCGGACCACAAAAAATTTCACCACCCCTCCTCTTGTTACTGTTACTGCGCAGAGAGAAGCATCTGCCCATTCAGGTCCCCTAGCTCCCTCTCTGTATTCCCCATTGTTTCCCTTTCCTCCAGGAAGCTCATTTTCAGTACCCCCTGTTCACACCCCTTCTCCTCCGAGTTATCCTCCACCTAATATTCCCATGGCAGGAGTTAATCCCCCCATGACCAAAATGGAGGCCATAACAGCTGCTAGGTGTGCTCCCCTTGTGTTACCACATCCTCTCAATTCCCTTCCAGTAGATGGATACCTTAAGCAGCTACCCAAGTTCATAGGCGAAGTGGACATAGCTACAGAAGAACACCTTGAAGCCTTTTACAGCTTCACAGATGATCATGTTATCATGCATGCAGACGTATGGATGAGAATTTTTGTCCATAGCCTAGAAGGTGAAGCTAGGAAATGGTTTAGAGCCCTACCTCCTGGATCCATAGATGGGATTGAGGCTTTGTATAATGCCTTTCTGAGACAATGGGGAGACAAAAAAGACTTCATGTATTACATGACAGAGTTCGGGTCCCTGAAGAGAAAAGAAGGAGAGTCTGTCTCTGACTTCTCTAAGAGATTCAATAAGATGTATAATAAAATCCCCGCTAATATAAATCCCTCAGAAGCCTCTGCTAAGATCACTTATGCTAGCTCTTTTGATCCCAATTTCTTCCTACTGTTGAGGGAAAGAAGAAACACTGCCCTGGCTCACATACAAGATGCGGTCGTGGAAGTAGAATCTAACATACTAGTTGTTGATCGACTCAGGGATAAGACTGATAGAGATATATCTAGGAAAAAACTTGAAGCCTCCCCATCCCATTCCTCTCCCTTTCCCCTACAGTCGGACGAGGTAACTAGAATGCTAAAATCACTTTCGGCTAGGATGGAAAGGTGGGAGTTAGAAGGGAAGCCCATGTAAAGAAATTCCCAAAATGCTAATAATAAAGGTTTCAGGAGACCTAATAAAAATGTCCCTCGGGATTTCCCAAGGGAACAAAGGGGGAAAGACAGAGAATATAAAAGGATTCAAACCCCCCTCCAAAATAACCTAGTTGCTCATGAGGGAGAGGAGATAGATGAGCTTGACCCTGAAATTCAYTGTATTGAAGAAACTTCCACTTTTCCCCATTTGACTCAGTTTGCATATGAAGAATCCCTTATGAACATTCAAATCAATGAGTTAGGTAAATGAGAAATGGCCAACAACACCTCTGGTAGATACCCTCTCAGGTCAAAGAATAAAGAAGGAAACTTTGACAGCCAAGATCAGCCCCTCATAGCAAAAAGGCGTACTAAATCTACAGCAACCACTACTAAAGAAAAGAAAACTCAGAATGCTTCGCCAGAAGTCAAAGAACCTGTCTTTGAGGTAAGGGAAGCTCCTAAGCCTATTTCCTCCTTCAATTTTTAGCATGAAATTTAAAAGATCATAATTTCCGTCCCCCTCTCAGAGCTAGTTAAAATTGAAGACTTCAAAAGGTCCCTCTCCAAACTGCTACAATCTGAGCCCCCCCAGCCTTCATCTGACTCAGTGAACCTTCAAGATGAAAAGAAAACAGTAATCCTAGGTCCCATGGTGGAAGACAGATATTATTCATCCCCTCCCTTCTACA
>JASDQU010241104.1:98655-109824 GCA_032191745.1 Picea mariana | reverse complement strand
GGGGGGGGGGGGGGGGGGGGGGGGGGGGGCGCCGGAATGCTGATTAAACATCGCACATGGATCTACGGTCCAGGAGTAGGCGCGTTGATGGATGACTCATGGTGTTTTTCAAACCCCCCCCGACCGATCTATTTTTAACGAGGGCGGGGGGTCCGAAATGGATTGTTCTTCTAGCGAGCCCCTTTCCTCTATGTGGCAGGAATCCATTGGTTCAAACTCCCACCGCTTACCATGGTCTGACATACCATGTCACCCCATGATGTCATCTTCCACATTTTTCCCTAAAGATTACATCTCATTACTCTATCAGTACTTTCCCCCTATTCACCCGTTACAAGTCCCTTCACCATAGTTACTCCCCAATCAACACCCGCCACGTCATCCAGTTGTATTCGGCATTCATTGTTATCTACCATCTCACATTCCAAAGGACCTGTTGGCAATTTATTACTAGCTAACTTATCCGTTAGCTCACTGCCCTGTCCCCCGCACCCAACGGGTATCCGTTTGCTCAAAACTACCATTTCCCTTCATTTCTTCCATTGCGTACTATGTCGTCTCACCAGAGAATATCTTTCCCGTTGCACCAGAGCACAATTTACCCATTTTCTCTCCATTCCAGTCAACCGTCCAAAGCCACCGTCATCCCCACTAATGATTGTTTGACTTGCAGGTATTTTTACAGCGATGGCACCAAAATCAAAGAGGATAGAAGCGGAGGAAAATCCTTTCCTCCCACCTCCTGTCGATCTCGACAAGATCCCCCTGGATGACAAAGATCATCTAATTACAAACACCATGTGTGAATTTGACTTCATGGATCTGCAGTCATGGCTTAAAGAGGTTTTCTTAGATCTGAGTGATGAAATTGGGATCTGGGAGTCCAACCTTCCTCTGTATATTTTTCCCCGGGTCCACCATTTCTCCAAATTCGCCCTCAAGTGAGAGTCGTAGTATCTTCCTCAGGAGAAACTTTGTTTTTCATCACACCAAAGGCCATATACTAGATGATGCAAATCGCAAGAACCGAATCTATCTCCCCTTTCAATCTCAAGGTCATCACAGAGTTATACCAGAAACTATCATTTCCCCAAAGAGCCCAGATTTTCTAGCTTTTCCTTCCCCAAGCTACTCAGCTCCCCAAGACAAATCCCTCGTACCCTTCCTCCCTGTTCTCAGTAAAGGGAAACAAAATCATTTTTTCACTCTGTGCTCTACTGGGTTACTTTTCTGACCAAAGGGTAGATGAACCCATATTGGGTTTTCTTTCCATCTTCTCCATAGAAGAAAAACCAACCATGGAGTTTGATTATAGCACTTTCCTGGTGAACAATATTCATGAACATTTTTCAAATTTCGCCACAGAGGGCATGTTCTGGTATTCCTCAATATTGTCCTACATGTTCACTTTCTTTCAGGCAGACAGATTCTCCTTTTCAATGTAGAAGATGGACTAGTACGGGAAGCCGCAAGCGGTAACTGCTTGGACTTCGCTACTTCGACAAAATTCTTCAGAATTCAGCTTCAAACAGTTTATCGAGCTGTTTTACGACCTTGTGGTGAGAATTCTCAATGGCAGACCTGAACCGAGAATAAATGAGGAGATTCAAAGGATTTTACACCTCTCAGACCTTGCAAAAACTGGAGACTGGTACCTGTACCAAGATCACACAGAGATCAAAGTATATGGATGCGAGTTGGCTCCATATAAATTGCCCAAGTATTTACCCGTGAGGATATTTTCCCTAGCATACATAAGACAAATGATTAACTCAAATGACATACATTTTGTGTCTCTGAAAAAGAAACAACTACTTAGAATTAAAGGGCAAATAGGATCATTCATCTACAATAGCCAAGGTGTTGGGGAGGAAGCAGATAGACTGTTAAAAGGGATGAAGTTTTTCGTTAGCTTCATATGGCACTATGATCTATGTGGGACAATTTCTGAGATGAGGATTAAGAATAAAAATGCCCCATATGTTCATGCACCCAAGATCGAGATAGATAAGTTTATAAATCAAACGGAATGGGAACTGAACACTTTGGTCGAAATAGAACAGCAGGACCCTTTGGTCATCATCTCACAGACGACTACACCACAGATTCCCAAGGAGAAAAGGCCTAGGAAGGATTCTTCACCTCCTATCACTGATGTCTCGGCCGAGGATTTCCAATTACATACTAAAAGGCCAAAAACCAGTCACACACCTAACATGGCTGGTGAAAAAGAAATCAAATACACTACAACTATGAAGGATGACCGGTCACTCCTCATCTCAAGCAGCAAGCAGATCATTTCTACATTTTTGCCTAAGAAGCCCACAGATACTCCACCAGTCAAACAATCGAGCAAAGCAGGACCAAAATTGAGTATTTTTTAGAAATACGATCTGATCAAAAAGAAAAATCAAACACTGACCAGTAGTACATATGCTCAATTTTGGAAACAGACATCAACAGCTCAGCACAGACTGTTGTCTGCATTCGACATAGAGAAGGGTAGAATGCACATGGAATTTCTGCAAGCACAGGTGCAAGATCCAAAAGTGATTATTGACTACAAAAGGGAAACGTTCAAGTTTCATACAAGGGATGTGCATCCTTCTGATCAAATGGATCTGCATAGGAAAACTGGGGAAATGATTTTTTCCACATTGGCAAATGATTCTACTGTGGCCACCAAATTACAGGCATCTCTGAGTAATGTCCAAACACAGCTGAAATTAGAGAAAATATCATCCTTTGCAAAGGATAACAGAATTAAGATGTTGGAATAACTAATCCTCAAGATCGGGTATGATCCCTCGAATGTGAAAGCAGTCGAGGAGATGCTTAAAAAGAAAAATGTTGATATATAATCTCTAAGGAAACAGTTGAAACTGCAACCAACAAAAGATTCACAGGCAAAGGTGATAGCTGAGATAGAAGGGGAAAAGGATGAGATGCTCAAGCTGATCATGGAGCAGAATGCACAGTTGAAGGAGATGGAAGCAAAATTGGAAAAAATACTGAAAGAGAAGGAACAATAAAATCCCATGGAGATCATTCCATTGAGCGCAGTTCCACTCACAGGAGTAAGCACAACATCTGTAGTAGAAATTCCCTCAGCAAATCCACTAACATCTCTGGCATAGAGATTAGTAGACTTAAAAAGGAGGTTGAGAACCTTCAAGAACTCAATTCTTCTTATCAAACCAGCTACTCCAAGGAGAAACAAATATCAGACAAGCTCAGACAGGAATTACAACAACTTCAAAAGCAGACAGTGGCAGGCAAAATACTTGCTGAGGTCAAGGAACATGTCTGGATGGACATCACCAAATCTATTAATGAAATATGGCCTATGATACAAATCATGTTTGAGCATAATGAACTGGTGCAAAGAAGCAAGTAGTCGATTGAGCAAATAAGAGGAGAGTTGGGAGAAATGCCTACAAAATCCACTAAGATTATTAAATTCCTGAATTCAAAAACCAGAGAAGAGTTAGAGGAGTTGAAAATTGAAGATAGGACAGAAACCATCCTTGAGGTCAAGAGGGTCCTGACCAAAAGAGGATTGATGTTGCAACTGGAGGAAAAGGTCCAGACTATGGACATAGGAGTACAAATATTTTTCAATAAAATTGAAGCTCTGCAAAAGAAAGGCCTCCCCGGCTTAAGGGTCATAAACGACAACTTAATGACACTTTTTTATTATAAAAAGAAACTAGCTACTATGGCTAAAGATTGTTCTAAATTCTTGGGAATACAGGGTAGTATCGTAGGCAGAGCATTCTTAGAGGCTTTCCATTCAGATATCAGCACACAGCACGAGATCTCGTACATCTTCATTGTCAAACCAACTTTTGCCAAGTATACGGATATGGATGAAGTATATTGAAGATTGCTCAAAGTCAGCGTTCCCAGTAACCTTCGGTGGGAAGAATTATGCAATCTGATCGAGTAGGAGCTGAGGTGTCCAAGCCTAGTTATCTATCCAGTTAGATGAAGTCATGTAGAGGCCTCACCAATGGTTCACCCCAGAAATCAGCATGAAGTTTCAACACATCATCAAACAGTTCCTGAATTTTTGTATCTTGTTGAGTTAGTTAGCTAAATTTAGATTTCCGCATCCTGATCTTTAATGACAAGATCGTATGTAATTTTTATTATAAATAATTCAAACTTTGAAGTACTAAGGGTTGATCTTTACGCCCTGTAAACTAGAAAGACTATAATTTTTGTCAAAGAGATCTTCCAGTAATACAAAGAGACGTTACACAGGATTCTCGTGTGTTGTTCATTGGTGATGTTATTCTTTTCTATGTCAAATGTTTTTTTCTCTCAGTTATCATATTGTTTTCTAATCTAATCTTTTAAAGTAGCGCATGTTGCAGGATTTATCTTTGTATACCTTGTTTCTGGCTTTGAAAGATCTTAATGTTTATAGTTTTGTAATTATAGTGAAGAAATTCTTAAATGCTTATTTGCTTTAATTTATAATTCTCATCTTTTCTGCTATTCATCATTTTACTGCTAAATAATCCAATGAATGCATTATCTTGCCCTGTGAAAAGAATCTTTTAATTTTTGTTTAGATTTCCATATTTATAATACATACCCGATAGCCCAATGGAAGCGTAAACTCTTTTCAGTCAACTTAACAAAAACAACATCAAAACTTCCAATCTTAGTTTATTTAACTAGCCTAATATCTCAAAGTTAAAACATAGCTAAATCATACAGAGAGATCCCTCTCTAAAACTGGTAGGGCTAGATTCCAATTTCGAAGTGGTTGGATAAAGCTACCTCTAGTAAATTTATTCTTCTCTGACAACCTCTGGGAATTTACAGAGTTTTAACAGAGCCCACGATCTATCGATGTGTGTCTCCCTCATATAGAGGGCTATGATTAACTTCGCCTCTTCGGGCTTCTAGAGTTTCAAACTCCTGTACCTGCTTCTTCCCAAAATGGCTATCTTCCGAAGTGGAAGATCTACTGACACTTGTCCTCAATGAATGGGCAGCTCAGATGAAATCCAACTCTCCGGCCTTCGGGAGTTCTTGTCCAATGCACTCTTTTTTCTCTCATAGTGACTTTTCTCTAAAATGACATATCTTATGCCACGTGTCCTCCTCAAATCAACGGCTCTGGCCTACTTTGAGACTTTGAACTTTAGAAGTCTCAAATTCATGATTTCTTCCTCTCGAAGCACTTTCACCCAAAATACATGATCTATCGACACGTTTCCTTCTGGATCGACAGTCATAAACCACTTCTATATTCAAGCTTCGGGAGTTTCAACTCTTAGATTTCACTTTCTCCCGAAGTGATTTTTCCCGAAGTCAACGATCTATCGACACGTGTCCCTCATAGATCAGTGGTTGTGGTTCAATTTGGATCTCCAGGCTCCAGGAGTCTCAACTCCTGAATGCTCGCTTTCCCCCAGAGTGTTTTCACCCAAAGTTCATGGCTCTCTGCCACATGTCCTTCTGAATCGTATGACTACGATGCACTTCACTCTCTGGGCTTCAGTGTTTTCAACTTATACACACTCGATTTCTCTCGGAGTGTTTTCACCCAAAGTCGATAATCTATTGACACATACCTCTGGGCGACCAACGATCAAGATTTACTTCGGCTCTTTGGTGATTTTTCTTTCTCCTTGACCAAAAAATTTTAAGGTTCTCTCACTCCAGAGTTGTGGATCTTATGCCACCTGTCCCTCTGGATGATGGATGGTCCCTGATCACTTCAAAACTTTGGGACTTCGGCAAGTCCGCTCCCCTTTGCACACAAAGGGTTAAGGCTCATGCACTTTACTTGGATCCAACGCTTGTTCGTCCTTCATGCCCAGATCTGATGGATGGGCTCCGTCCTTCTCCTTTCACATTCCTCCTTCATCCTGGACCCTGATCTGATGGTCCATATTTATTCCTACAACCAATCTAGTGGTTTTTTTCGCTCATCCTCTTGAGCTTCTTTGTTCTCCTAGACTTGGGAAAATTTATAAGTGTTCATAGGTTTTGCCCTTTGAACCTTCTCCTGTGAAACCAATTTATAGAGTCTCGGCTCTACTTTTCCTCTTGAGCTTTGACAATAAAAATTGACCTCGGATCTGGTGCACACTTGCACTCTATGTGAAAACTTTCACTATTACTCCTGAGCTTGTGAACCTTGAAGTAAATTCACTTTTTCACACACTCCTTGCATTGTCTCTCTCTTGAGATTTTGATTACTAAAGTTCTAAGGTTTCAGTCCCTTTACTCTTAAAAGGGGTTCTTGTGCTTTCTCAACAAATTTTTCTCAATGCACACTTGCAGAGCTTATAGAGTGTTGGCCCTTAACCAAGTTTTGTGGAACACTTGGTCATATTTGACCGTTTTTGGACATCGACATCCTGTCAAAGATGGAGCGTCAGGCGAAGCAGAGATCATGGGATCTCAGCCCACTTTTGGGGCCCTTTTAGGGTTTTGGGTTNAGGTTTCAGTCCCTTTACTCTTAAAAGGGGTTCTTGTGCTTTCTCAACAAATTTTTCTCAATGCACACTTGCAGAGCTTATAGAGTGTTGGCCCTTAACCAAGTTTTGTGGAACACTTGGTCATATTTGACCGTTTTTGGACATCGACACCCTGTCAAAGATGGAGCGTCAGGCGAAGCAGAGATCATGGGATCTCAGCCCACTTTTGGGGCCCTTTTAGGGTTTTGGGTTAATGTAATGGGAAAGGTATGTTGGCCCATGGGTTTACCCATGTTTAGGCCTATGTTGTAAAGTATAAATAAGTATATAGGCAATGTAAGAGGAGTCGATGGCTTAGTTCTAGTAATTAGATTTGTGTGATCGAATGTAAATGCTATTTGCATGATTGTAAGAGTATTGTGGAGCTAAGTGCAAGTGTTGTAAGTGTTGAGTGAATGGATTGTAAGAAGGATTTGTTCTAGATCTACTCGGGGAAGGAGGACCTGGCGAGGTGTGCCTAGGTCTCCTATCCTATGCGGAGTACAAGTTGAGCTCTGTGTTGTAATCAGATTGACCAAATCTAATAAAGAAGAAGAAGAATTTTGTGGATGTAGCCTGAGGGTGGGGTTGAACCACGTAAACCTGTGTGTCATGCTTTGTGCTATTGCTTCCTTGTGGTTTCATTATCTTGCTAAGTGTTATGCCATGATTAGATAGATTTGTGTATGCTTTGTGATTCTCTATATGTATATGAATAGTATATCTGATGTGTATGAGAATTCTTAGTGTTGATCTACAGGATCTAATATGTTTTGTTGTTGCTAAGCACTAAAATATCATATATCTGAGCAAGTACTGTGATGTTTTGTCTTGTCTGTGAAGTACAATAAGGGTGAATAGTGATGAATGAACGATGCTAAGTTCTCTGTAAAGGATATAATCATAGATTTGTGTCCTGGATAAGGTTGCAGACACCTGAGTCCCGCAACCACCCCTGCCTCTACCTCAGGTGAGACTTCATCTGCTTCACAGGTGTTGCCGAAAGGGCCAGTAGATAGGGATTTTTTGGTGTTCTCTTAAGCGTTGAACCCTAGGTCTACCCCAGTGCCAACAAATGGTTCTGTTGCCAGAACCTAAAACTGTGATTGTTGGGAACTGAGGACGAAGAAACTTTGTGCAAAAGAAATCTTTGTACATAGATTTTTTGCCCTAGTGCATAGATTTTTACTCAACCCGTGAAGCTTTGTGAAAGGAATAAGGTCAGATCTAAATAAAGGAAGATCAAATATGAATAAAAGAAGCAATATCTGAACACTCTGTGCTCTAAGAAAAGTAAAAGTGGAATTTTCTGAAAGAAAGAAGTCAGATTTGCAGGAAAGAGGTAAGATCTGTAAGCTCTGTGCTCTAATAATGGTAAGAATAGTCAAAAAAAAATTAGATATGAAATCTTTGTGCTTTGTAGAAGTAAGATAAGTGAAATTTTTTGTTTCTAAAGCATGGATCTAGGTATGTCTGATAGATTATGTCCTAGCTTAAAACCTAGGGCATTAATCGATGAAAGAAAGTTTGATATGAATAGATTTGATAAGTATAATGATAGATATGTCATACCTATGCATAGAAAGAATGTTTGGACTAACAAGTGGATGCAGGATCATAGAAAGAGTTTTTTGTAGGCTAGCTACCATGATCCTGGTGCACAGTACAGAAGAAGTTGGGGAACATTTAAACGAAAGAGAGGGTTAACACTTTGTTATAGTTGCAGAAGACTGGGACATATTGCTAAGGAATGCCTTGGTGGAATACCTAGTTGTCTCTATTGCAAAGCTTTGGACCATGAAGTGTTGGATTTCCCTAGAATGATTGCTAAGCTTGAAAGAATGAATCTGAATGAAGAAAACCCTAAAGCACATCCATAAATAGTAGAAACTTAGAAGGAGTTAGAAAAGATATTGCTACAGATGAAAGACACCTTGAATGAGCGCCGACATGTTAGGCTATCAGAGATCTTCAAAGAAAAGGAGCAAGTCAAAGAAAGAATAGGGGACTTTGACATTGACTGTATTGTTGATGAAGAAACACAAGTGAAAATTATGCTAGAAAGAACTTGGGAAGCTATAGAAAAGCCTGCCTTGATCCCTTTCCTAGGAGGAACAAGCTTATTCAGAGGAAAGCTAGTAAACCTATGTGGAAGGCTCGCCCGGATACCTATGACTATCAATGGAACTTCGACAAAGGAAGACTTTAAATTATTAAATTTACTGAAGACAACAACCCATTTACCATGCTCATAGGAAAACCTTGGATTGATAGAGAACAAGCCAGCCGAAAATAGGAAGAAGAAGTTTTGGAATAGAAGAAGAAAGAGTTAAAATAATTTATGACTATAAGGATCGCGCACTTGATTAAAGAATATAAGAGCAGATCGCAAATATTTAATACTAGCAACCTGTTGACGGGCGAAACAGTCCATCTGTCAATTGGGAGAGTGGAACCGGTCCGGGGTTGTCTAAATAACCCAAGCCGTTTGGAATGGACCACCCTGACGAGTTTAACGGCTCCGTTGGCCGCTCTAAGGTCTCCTAAGGAAACCAAAGAAAAAATTTGATCTAAGCTAAGTGATCTAAACTAAGGAAACTAGAAACTAATAAAACAAACTAAAACAAACTAACTAACTAAACGAAAAGAAATCAAACTAAAATAAAGGAAACTAGAAACTAATAAAGCAAAGATAATTATACTAATATAAACTATTCTAACTATTCTATCTACAAACTACAAATTACTCTTATAATAACTCACATCAACTATCTAATTATCAGTTTAATTACAGTTTATTCACAAATATATATTACATACAATCTACAGATTTGAATAAAACCTGTGAAACTAATTTGCTTGTTGTCCTAAAACAACGAAAGTAACTCTTTTTTGATTTTATGATTTATGAATAAGAAAGTAAACTAACTTAAATTAAAACAAATCAAAATTATATCTATATTAAACTACTTAATAAAAGCAATAAACTAAATACTAATTGACCTAGAAACGCTCCAAGTCTGCCCTGTGTATGATTTCTTCTTAAGCTGGTTGGAGGAAGAAATTCACACCATTTAGCCCTTAACCTTCTCGCAAACGATCAGCTATGCTGCCTCTTGAAGTATGTTACAGGACAAACAAGACATAAAAGAAAATCATAACAGTTTTCTGATTACAAACTCTTGCAAAAGGGAAACCTATTATGCAGCAAGCTTATATATAACAATTCAATTTATGAAGAAGACAAAGCTATCATTCACCAAATGAATCAACAACTACTATGTCCTTTATATATTTGGAAGAAACAAGATATGGATAACAGTAAAGAAATTATATCATTTGCATTTGATTTAGATAACAAAGTAATACTAAACCATAAACAAGATGATATACAAAACATGGAACAAAGTGTTGATATATTGAAAAGCAAAAGCTATGACAAGACACCAACTCTGCTCCATTCTGAATCAAAATTACATATCCTTGTTCTCCCCAACTGAGGATGATCCATTATTACAAAAACCATAGGTTTATATAGGTTTCTCACAAGGTAAAACATCCTTGTGAATAATAGTAAACAATTTTACACAATCTGGGAATAATCCCAAAATCTCCTAAACTAAGAAAATAAAAAGCAAGTAAAATCTGTAGATCATCCCCTAACTGCCCATGATATCTATTGCCAATTCGAATTTGCCTGCAATAGAACACAAAAACCAAGTTAGAAGAATGTTTTATTAGAAAAACAATAAAAAAAATTGACTTTACAGACTTAGCTACAGAATCATCTGATTCTGTAGCTAGTCAAAATAGTAAACAGGATCAGATAATAATCAAATAAAATCAAATTGAATTATCTTTTAATAATCATTGAACTACTAATAATTCAACTAAATTTATCATTTAAATCAAACCATATAAAAAGAAATGTAATCAAACAGGGTAAAAATAAATGCTCTGTTTCTAGTCACCATAAAACATGTTCAAACTTTTGACAGGCCTGTTTTGTATCAAACAAATTAATCCTTGATTCGAGTCATATAAGATACGATGTAATCATAATCATCAACCACAATCAACCAAAATAGTAATCAAATACAATCAGAATCGAAATCTTAATTATAATTTGTTACAGTTGTAGCAATACATAGTCGTTTCAACCAACAACAAAGATAGGCAAGCTATGGATTATGCATAAGATTCTGTTGTAATCAAAATTGAGAAAGGTTGTCACGGTATACTCAAAACGAAATATGCATAGCAGCATCGACCAAAATTATCATCGTTTTCAATTTCAGAGTATGACACAGTCAAAAAACAAACAACATTGTTAACCGTGAACTGGACAGCAATCAAATGAGATCGGGTCTAAGACAATTATAGACGAATCATCATTCTGGGTATGTCGTTTTGGTTTCACACATTCATTTGTGACCAAATTACACAGTCATCTCATAACAGAACAGGGTCGATTTTCTCCCCGGATTAACTGGCTAGTAATCGGGTTATAGTTACGAGTTGCATCGATCTTCAATGTAAAACAAAACGCCCTTTTTAAACAAAATCAACATCGTATCTGTGTTGGTCAAAACCATACGAAGGTTAAATTGTAACAGAGCAACCATCGTTTATGTGCATGAGAACCAATTCGAATCAAGAGATAGATCATGTTCCAAAATCTAAAATA
>JASDQU010241104.1:79862-95051 GCA_032191745.1 Picea mariana | reverse complement strand
AAAACACTATAGGGTACAGGGGTAGGCTTTCTCTCGGTCACCATAGGCTTATCGACCTATGGAGGGTTTGACTCTTCAAAGACATTACGGCCAAGGAAATTATCCCAAGAATCACGACGTAACCCCAGCTCATACACCATACACATTTTAATCAATCCCACATGAAAGAGGCTGGTATCGGCCTGACT
This sequence comes from Picea mariana, assembly GCA_032191745.1. Classification (NCBI taxonomy): domain Eukaryota; kingdom Viridiplantae; phylum Streptophyta; class Pinopsida; order Pinales; family Pinaceae; genus Picea; species Picea mariana. The sequence continues at coordinate 94,863 of JASDQU010241104.1, read as the reverse complement.
GTGTTTGTAACGTTTGTCCATTTTGAACAGGCTTCGGTGTAGGTAATGGGGCATACTAAGTTCGAAACCCATAAAAACCATCAATAAACGAAGGTGAAAGAGGAAAACAAACCCATACCTGCCCTCGCAAGTAACAAATTGTTTGATTACCATTAGGAGATCATACCAGCACGGTTTTAACATCTTCGCAGGCAAGCCTCTGTCGCAAGAGTCCACTGTGCGAGATCGAAATAACAATGTCCATGGGACATTGTCAACCTTGTAGCTTTTCGACCATTTCTGTCCAATGACAGGCAGACTAGTTGCCAAGCTGAGAAATTGTTCAGTGATTTCAAGCTGAACATCTCCAACTTTTGCTCGACAGCCATCGAATGATAATACAAATTGCCGAGCCATAGTGAGGTTATAACCATAGAATTTCCTTATAAATGGAAGCCACCCAAACTCTTCTAAGTCGCTATACGCACCATCAAACGTTAACAGTGCTTGGCACCCGTTGGGCTCGGCCCTCACAACAGGAGCCATAGTTTCTGTACATGGTAGGGTTTGAGCTAAACGAAACAATGCACAGAGTCAAAAAAAAATGATAGGTTTTGATAGCTTCATCGCTCGAAGAGACCGGAATTAATTGCATGCGTGCAAAGGTGGTGGGATTACCACCACCATGCATTGTATTAATGATCATGTACAGTGTTGTTATAATCATAATCACTTAAACCATACGTATCGGCCAGAAAATAGGTGAATCATCACACCAACGTGCCATTCATCCGAATCTGAACCAACACCATAGGTGATAATCATGCACCAAGTGTTAAGTTTAATCAGCATGAAATCCAACGACCTATCGTGCCAATTCAATTTTTCAAACCAATGTTAATTAAAACATGTCAATACATAGTTTGAAACTATTGCTCGTCCCATGTGATAACAATGTACCAAGCATCGATTCATGAAGTTGAAATCCAAAATATTTAATCAAAGAACCTTTGTGAAACTTAAACGATTGCCATCGACCTTATGTATTCATTGCACATTCGAATGTTTACATTTCAAAGTTTTTATAACATTGCAACCAAAACAAATCTCAATATAATCAATGAGTGAAGATCCCATAGCAAGGATGAAAACATATAAGACCAAAATCAATCACAACCTTTACAAAGTCAAATGTAATCAGATAATCTTCATGCTTAAAGGCTTAGTAATCAAACAGATCCAAATGTGCAATCAAGGTAAGAGTATAAGTTTGAAAAAATCTTTTGTAGTCATGTAATAAACCGATGGTCGATATCAAAGACGAGGATAGTCCAAATGATGAAAGAGGTGTTTTCACACTTCCAGTTGTGAAAATTGAATCGAAACCAAGATGCAATTGTCGCAAAAATGAATATGATGTCTTGTAGCACAATGCGACGATGATTTGTCGTTAATGAGACAAGGGGTGTAGGCAGCTTTTTAGGGCTAATAAAAAAAAATTATTGGCTTCCAACACAACCCTGATGTCGAGTCTAAGAGAACACTAGAGGACCCACAGAAGATTGACTTGCCTATTTTTTATACAGAAGAAGTATTATCCAGGAACCCTAGGAAAGAATTTCAACAACACGAAGTAACTAAAACAACAGAAGATAAACATCAGAATGGTAAAAGCATTACTCAGATGAAGCTCACTGGCAAGAAGGCTAGAAAGTTAAGAAAGAAAAGGGCTAATATTGTAAGGTCACAAGAGGTTCTAGAGGATACTTCACAGAAAGAAAAATTGCAGAATTGGAACTTCGTCGAGATATCAGAAAAACGACATAGAGTACTTCGCCATGATGAAGCAATATACTCGTTGGGGCCAATATATCCATTCGAATTCCACTCTAAACGGGAAAAAAAGAAATAAAGGTTCTTCATCCAACCGTTGAAAAGCACCATAATGGGTCAAACAAGAGTTAATGAAGGATCATACCCATTGCAATAAGACCATTGCTAAGTTTCCCTACTTAGTCCATCACACCATGCACCAAGAATAATTTTTTCTAAGTGATCATTTGAGAATCAAACCTGAGATTAAGTCACCCTGATATCATTGCCTTATTCCCATACTATTCAATATAGTCTCTGAATTCCTTTCACACCCGAGCTAGATGACCCAAGCTTGTATGTTGTACGAGCTCAGCACTGCTGAGAAAATCATTGAAGAAGTTTTAAGTGACTTAATAACTGATAGAGTCAAGTCAAAGTGAGGAGTGTCTACACGTGTACAGGCATCGTCCTTGGGAGAATTTTGTTGGCATATTTACAGACAGAGTGTGCTTGTCATTGATGGAAAGATCAGAGTATATAGCAATGGAAAAATAGGAACAACATAAGCTCAAGAGGATTAGTGCAGAGTCGCACGCAGTGCATAGGTGTGCACCAGGGACAAGGTTAACTCATTGCCAAAACTCAAGAGAGATAGCGTACCTAGGATATTAGACAGATCAAAGGTCGAGGCCTTTGACACTTAGAAATTACTCCAAGTCAGGAGGATGTGTAAACTCGGGAGGAGAAGTGACAGTGATCATTGGATCCCATTGAGAATTCTTGATGACCATCAGATCTAAATTCAGATAGGTCGAGTGTGCAGATGAAGGACAGATCTCGGGCATTAGATATAAACGCAAGGTCTGACTGTCGTTGGATGTAGGAGAACATGTGAATTCTTTAAAGTTCTAGGAGAAGAGGGCTTACAAAATCCCGAAACAGGCACATCAACAAAGAATCCATTTCATAGTTTCGGATACCAGGAGTTGGAGGAGTCAAGAGTCGAAACTCTTCATCATAGGAGTCCCAAAGTTACGAAATGTGAAATGTCGAAATCCTGAAATAGGCACATCAACAAAGTGGCAAGATAAGAAGCGTAAGCTCCATTTCAGAGTTTCTAATACCGGGAGTTGGAGGAGTCAAGAGTTGAGACTCTTCATCACAGGATTCCCGAAGTTGCGAAATGAGAAACGTCGATCATTTCAGGGTTTGTGACTTGGAGTGTTGAGATACTTCTCCACAGGAATGTTGAAATGTAGGAATGCCGAAATGAAAAATTGCAAAAGCACTTTATGGATAAACACTTGGTCACAACTGTGGGCATGTGAAGGAAGGAGCTTGCAAGTTTCAAGGCTCCATTTCATGATTGAGAGTTGGAAGAGTTAGAGTGACTCACAACAAATTCGCAAAACGTGAAATTGTGAAATGCAATTTCGAATAAGGCTGTGGTCACAGCCATTGGTCACTTCTACGGAAGATGGAGGAAGGAGCTAGTGCAACCAAGCTCCATTTTGGAGATCACGACATGGAGTGTCAAGATATCTCATCACAAGGAATGCCAAAATGTCGAAATGCGGAAATGTGAAAAACACCTTTTGGTGTAGGTTTCAGATATCGGGAGTTGGAGTGTCGAAACACTTCACCACTAGGAATGTCAAAATGTCAAAATACCAAAATGCAAAATGGGGAAATAAACGCAAGACCCTGCAGATTTAATCCAACAGTGCTGGTTATTTGAGCATCTGATCGAAGGGCTATTGTTGGTCTTCAAAGTTAATTGATCAGTTACAATTCAGTTAGCAGAACTAAATCATGACTCTTGGACAGTTGGCGATTTAGTTGCTGAGGCATTTTCTTGGAAGTTCACAGTGTAACTGCTAGAAACTACTGATGGTTTCTGCGAGAGGACTTGAAGAGACTTCAGGGTGATCACCAAAGAAGATGAAGAGTCTCCAGGCATCTTCCAGTGGCATGAAGACTATTCGTAGAGGCTATTGACAGATGTAAGACTGTTGGAGCCTGGAACTATAGCAGAGGGAATGAGCTCGACTATGACAGAGAAGACGAAGAGTATCGACTGCTGGAGAGACTAAGGAATCTCGGCATAACACCCAGTGATGATGGATGCATGGGTTTAACCACCAAAGTTGTTGAAACGTTGTTGTTCCCAGGTTTTGAGAGGTAACTAAAGTGGTTGCAGTGTATAAAAGAAACACACAATGACTGTGCGTGGGTGGTTGTTCTGAATGAAAAATGAGTTGAACTGTAAAGAAGGGAAATTTATAGTATGTGCAGTGTGAGAGAAACAATATGCATAGAGTGAGATAAAACTCAGAGATGAGTAACATATGAAGAAGAGACAGAAGTGAGATGCATTTTTCTTTTTGAGGCTTGAGCAAGCGAAGAAGAGCAAGAGTGGAGTGGCAATGAACAACCCGATGAGCAAAACCGTGGCATGGTGAAGAGAATGCAAAGACATTGTGCATGGAGGAAAAAGAAGGTGCACGGATAGTATAAATATGCAAAAAAGAGAAGGGATGGAAGCTGTTGTAGAGAGGAATTACACACGGGGAAATGGCATGTTGTGAGCAGGAGTTGAAATACACAGAAGAGGCGTAATTCAGAGAATCAAAATAAGATGCAAAGCATAAAGCACCACAGAACCAAAGAAAAAAGATGCATAACTGAGATAGTAAAAGAAGTTTGAGGTGCACTTGTAGAGCACAAGAAGATGCAGGCAAAGAGACATTGATACAGGAGAGCAAAGCAGTGTAGCAGAACAGTGATGAGACTGGTAATCCATTCATGAACATTATATCACTGTAATAAGTTTCATTAGCAAAGATTTATATTTCAGGGTGGTAGGGAGGTGCTAGGGAGGAATGTTGTCCTCAAAGGTTCAAGTGGGTGCTTGAACATAGGGATTTGTAGCTTCCATCTGGTTGCAGCCAGAGAAACCAGGGTGGCAGGGTGGTGCAAGGGAGAATTGTTGTTCTCTGTTTTACAGGTTGGTGCCTGTGTGACTGGAAGTTGGTGCTTCCATCCAGTTGGTGCTAGAACACTTAGGGAGTTGTTGCTTCCTTCTAGTGGGTGTTATAGAAACTAGGGAGTTGGTGCTTCTTTCTAGTGGGTGCTAGAGAAACCAGGGAGTTGGTGCTTCCTTCTAGTGGGTGCTAGAGAAACCAGGGAGTTGGTTCTTCCTTCTAGTAGGTGCTAGAAAAAATAGAGATTTGGTTCTCTCATCAAGTTGCAGTGTGAAAAACAGAGGTTGTAGCCTCACAATGAGTTGGAGCTCATATGTATGATAATGTACAGAATGTAAAGATTACTTATCATACCAAGAAGAAGAAGAGGTTTTTACCCTTTATGGGTTTCCTCAGGAAATAGTTGTCTCTGTATATTTCATATGTGTGATTGATGTCGAATGTTCTATTGCTTACCTCATTGCATTATTGTGATTGTCATTAAGTGTTCTACAAAGAGTTTAAAATAAGCATAATTGTTTAAGCACGGTAACAACTGATTCACCCCCCCCCCCTCTTAGTTGTCCAACAATTAGTATCAGAGCTAGTTCCTTTTATCTAAAGGTAGATATGTAAGCTTAAACATGACAAGTCATGAAGGGACTTCAGCCACTAAGCCTCCTCTATTTGATGGAATAAATTTTGCCTTCTAGAAGGTTAGAATGAGAACATACCTAATGGCCTTAGGTGTTGATGTTTGGGATGTAGTAGAGACTAGATACATAAAACCTGTTGTGCTAGCTTCCAAGGATGATAAGTTAGAATTTAGCTTTAATGCTAAGGGAATGAATGATATCTTGAATGGAATTGTAGAAGCCGAGTTTGTAAAGGTGATACATCTTCAAACTGCCAAAGAAATGTGGGACAAAATCATTAGTAGTTATGAAGGTAATGAGAAGGTAAAAGATGCCAAGCTTAAAACCTATAGAGTAAAGTTTGAAAAGCTACATATGAAAGAAGATGAAACCATTGGGAAGTATTTTCTGAGAATTGAAGAACTAGTAAATGCAATGAAAGCACTTGGTGAAAAGATTGAAGAATCAATTTTAGTTTAGAAGATTTTAAGATCTTTGCTTGATAAATTTAATCTAAAAGTCTCTGCAATAGAAGAACTAAATGATCTTAAAACTTTGTCCATTGATCAACTCCTAGGAACTTTAACTGCATATGAAATGAGAATCAACAAAGATAAATTCATTACTAGAGAAGCATCTTTTAAAGTAGACAAGGACACTGATTCAGATTTAGATGATATTGAGGCAAAATTTGTGAGAAGGTTAAAGAAAGGATCAGGAAAATATCAAGGAAATCTTCCCCTCAAATGTTTTAACTATGGTAAGATAGGTCACTTTTCAAATAAGTGTCCACACAAGAAGAAGGACCAAAACTCTAAAAGTGAAGAGAATTACAAATCCAAAAGATTTGATAGAAAGAAAAGTTGATGTGTAAACAATGATGACTCCTCAGAAGACACCGATAGTGACTCTTCCTGTGAAGATAAGGTAAATGACTTCATGCTTATGGCCAAAGAGGAGTATGATAATAAAATCACAGACAGTGAGGCTAATGAACAAGAAGTTGTGGTTGATATGGAAGGAGAACTGATCAGTGCACTGGAAGAGATTGACAGACTCAGAATTAAGAACAGAAAGCAAAAACAATTACTGATACAGTTCTAGAAAGATAGTAAACAACCTGATGAAGACTTTGTCCTGCTAAAAGTGTAATTAGAAGAGGCAAAGAAAATCGAGGACATTCTGAAACAACAGTTATCAGAAAAGAAGACAATTTGTAAAGCTCTGGAAGAAGAAGTAGTGAAAACAAGGAAAGAGTTGGAGAAGTTTCAAGCCTTGTATCATCAGAATCTGTCAAGTATCAAAGCCTCAGAAGGATTAGCCACCATTCTAAATCAGCAAAGGAATCCAAATTTGAAAATAGGTTTGGGTTATGAAGAGGGATCAAGTAGTGGTCATCCAAGCAACAAAGACTTCATCAAGTTTGTCAAATCTACAACCAATGACGACAACAAACCTGCAGAAACAAAGGAAGATAATCAACTGCCCAGGAGGAGTAAAGAAAAAGGTGCCAGAATTCAATCTATAGAATAAGGAAATAATACACTCCCTACTCAAGGAAATCATCAGCATGGAAGAAATCGATTTGCTCAAATAATACAACCATTTTCCAGGTACAAATAATTTTTCTATGGATATTGTTTCTACTGTTCTAACTTTGGTCACAAAGTTGTAAATTGTTCCTTAAAACTTAGACATGAGAAATCAAGACATTCAAGGTATAGATATCTGCCACAACAATGAATGGGACACCCAAGTAAAAAACCTCCGCAGATTGCAAATTACTTGATGGCTTGGAAAAGGACACAGGTTAAGCATAACAATTGTTTTGACTCTTTAATCAACGAACCAGAATGCTACATCTGTCATAACTATGGACATAAAGTTGTTGATTGTTGCTTAAAGAACTATAAACCAAATTTGAATTCCTCTATTGAAAATGTCAAGGTTTGGAAGAAGAAAGAAAGTGAGAAGTGTGGATTAGTCTTGTCGGCTTGAAAACAAAAGAACCCCTGGAATATAGATAGTAGATGTTCCAAGCACATGACTGGAGAAAAGGATAGGCTTCTTCTTATAAGAAAAATCAAAACAGTAAATGTGATCCTTGAAAATGATGAATTAGGTAAAAACAAGGATAAAGGGATGGTGAGTTTAAGTAATGGAAAAGGAGATTCTCAGGATGATCTTCCTATAGATGGGATGAAACATAATTTGCTCAGTGTAAGTCAAATGTGTGACAGAGGATGTAAAGAGGTGGTCCTTTCCAAATACTGTAAGATAAAGTCTGTAAACTCAGGACAAGTGGTGGCTAAAATAATAAGGACAAACAACAATGTTGATGTTGAATCCTCTCCCTGCAAGTAAAGAAGAAGACACAGATACAATAAAAGAATGTTTAGTTAGCATCTATCCCATGGAAGAAGCAGAAGAAGAATCATGTCATAAGATGGAAGCTGAAGTTTTGAAGGTTGAGAAGTCAAACACCCAAAGCAAGTTCTTAAATAGATCCATGACCCTGGATAAGATATTGGATAGTCAAATATCACCAAATGACAAATCTGGTATTGGATACAACAAGGAAGAAATTAGTACTCCTAAGAAACCTGATACAGTTCCTTCATCTGTGAAAAAGAAAAGCAGGTATGAGAGTGGTTGTAGTGGTTTTTTATTGTGATTGAATATGGTCATAAAAGCCTTGGATTGTATGCATCATGGAAGAAAAATGAAATTGCAATAATAGAGATCGATGAGAATCAATGGGGAGATCCAAGGGTTATTTAAAAAGTACAAGCTACAATTACGCAGTGTTTCAGTAGGATAGCAGCATCTTCAACAACAGCATTTTGTTTTACAAAATGATATACATGTCATCATGTAGAGATAGCAAGAGGAAAGACCTTGTCAAGGAAAGCTAACCTTTTAGGAACAAAGGGGTAAAATAGTCAGAAGCAGAGAGAATAGTGACAGGGGGAGTCATCCAGTTATGACAAGAAAAGGTTGATGAAGGAGTTCCAGTAAGAGAGGTGAGAAATATTGAGTATTCTACAGAGGATACAGCGGAAGCTAAAGATGAACAGGTCCAAGAATCAGAAGGAGAAGACTCTGGTTTAGATACAAATATTCTACAGGCCTCAAATAAGAGAGTCCATCCTGTCAGGGGGAGTTTGTGTTGGTTTAATATCTGATACCTCCTAAAAATACTGCAACAGCTCAGGGAGAGCATGTTTTCTTTGACATTGATGTCAAAGGGGGATAAAAGGAGTGGTCCAGACCAGATGCTATAGTTGGAGGTCTGTAGTCGTTCAGGGTTTCCATCAATGCCAAAGGGGGAGATTGTTGGCATGTTTATAGGCAGAGTGTGCTTGTCATTGATGGCAAGATCAGAGTATGCAGCGATGGAAAAATAGGAACAACGTAATCTCAGGAGGATTAGCACAGAGTCGCACACATTGTGTAGGTGTGCACCAGGGATGAGGTTAACTCATTGCCAAAGCTCAAGAGAGATAGCGTACTCAAGATCTTAGATGGATCAAAGGTCAAAACCTTTGACACTTAGAAATTACTCCAAGTCATGAGGATGTGTAAACTCAGGAGGAGAAGCAACGGTGATCATTGGATCCCATTAATAATTCTCAATGACCGTCAGATCTGAATTCAGATAGGTCGAGAGCACAGATGGAGGACAGATCTCGGGCGTTAGATCTGAGCGTGGGGTCCAACTGTCATTGGATCCAAGAGAACCTACATGTTCTTTAAAGTGCTAGGAGAAGCAGGATTACAAAATCCTGAAACAGGCACATCAAAAAAGACTCCATTTCGAAGTTTCAGATACCGGGAGTTGAAGGAGTCAAGAGTCGAGACTCTTCATCACAGGAGTCCTGAAGTTTAGAAATGTGAAACGTCAAAATCTCGAGACAGGCACATCAACAAAGTGGCAAGATTAGAAGCGTAAAATCCGTTTCAGAGTTTCGAATAACGGGAGTTGGAGGAGTCAAGAGTAGAGACTCTTCATCACAGGAGTCCCAAAGTTGTGAAATGTGAAACGTCAATCATTTCGGGGATTGTGACTTGGAATGTCGAGATACTTCTCCACAAGAATGTCGAAATGTAAGAATGTCGAAATGAAAAATCGCGAAATCACTTTATGGATAAACACTTGGTCACAACTGTGGGCATGTGAAGGAAGGAGCTTGCAAGTTGCAAGGCTCCATTTCGTGATCGGGAGTTGGAAGAGTCAGAGTGACTCGCAACAAATTCGCAAAACGTGAAATTGTGAAATGCAGTTTCGAATAAGGCTATGGTCACATATGAAGAAGATGGAGGAAGGAGCTAGTGCAACCAAGATCCATTTAAGAGATCGTGAAATGGAGTGTCAAGATATCTCATCACAAGGAATGTCGAAATGATGAAATGTGGAAATGAAAAAAGCACCTTTTGGTGTAGGTTTTGGATACCGAGAGTTGGAGTGTTGAAACACTTCACCACTAGGAATGTTGAAATGTTGAAATGCGAAATGGTGAAATAAATGCAAGACCCTACAGATTTAATCCAACGGTGTTGGTTGTTTGAGCATCTGATTGAAGGGTTTGTTGATCTTCACAGTTAATCGATCAGTTACGATTTAGTTAGCAAAATTGAATTATGACTCTTGGAGCTGAAATACACAGAAGAGGCGTAATTCAGAGAATCAAAATAAGATCCAGAGCATAAAGCACAGCAGAAGCAAAGAACAGAGATGCATAGCTGAGATAGTAAAATAAGGCTGAGGTGCACTTGTAGAGAAAAGAAGAAGATCAGAAAGAGAAAGAAGATGCAGGCAGAGAGACACTGATATAGGAGAGCATAGCAGTGTAGTAGAACAGTGATGAGACTGGTAAGCCATTGATGAACATTATATCACTGTAATAAGTCTCAGTAGCAAAGATTTATATTTCAGGGTGGTAGCGAGGTGCTAGGAAGGACTATTGTCCTCAGAGGTTCAAGTGGGTGCTTGAACACAGGGAATTGTAGCTTCCATGTGGTTGCAGCCAGAGAAACCAGGGTGGCAGGGTGGTACAAGGGAGAACTGTTGTTCTCTGTTTTACAGGTTGGTGCCTGTGTGACTGGAAGTTGGTGCTTCCATCCAGTTGGTGCTGGAACACTTAGGGAGTTGTTGCTTCCTTCTAGTAGGTGCTATAGAAACCAGGGAGTTGGTGCTTCCTTCTAGTGGGTGCTAGAGAAACCAGGGAGTTGGTGCTTCCTTCTAGTAGGTTCTAGAGAAAACAGATATTTAGTGCTCTCAGCAAGTTGCAGCTTGCAAAACAAAGGTTGTAGCCTCACAATGAGTTGGAGCTCATATGTATGATAATGTACAGAATCTAAAGATTACTTATCATACCAAGAAGAAGAAGAGGTTTTTACCCTTTATGGGTTTCCTCAGGAAATATATGTCTCTGTATATTTCATATGTGTGACTGATGTCGAATGTTCTATTGCTTACCTCCCTGCATTATTGTGATTGTCATTAAGTGCTCTGCAAAGAGTTTAAAATAAGCATAATTGTTTAAGCACGGTAAAAACTAATTCAANCTCAGTTTTCCAACACATTTCCATCTTCCCCCTCCACTGCTCAAGCAGGACCATCCCGACTGCCTACGAAAAGACAATCTAAGCTCGGAAACTACTTCGCCACTGTGAAGATGATCCCAACTATCTTGCCTCTGTGTATCCCACCACTAAGAGGCATAGTGAATCGAGACACTGTACCCAGAGACTTTGATGATTTTGTGGTCACTGCATACCTCCCAAAAGGAGGGCGCATAGTTCGTGCTGACCAGGATAAGCTCATTGCATTGAAATTTAGTGATTTTAACTTTGGAAATCGCAAGGTTTACAGTATGCTTGTAAGGTAGCTAGAGAGGTAGTGGGGTGGCCTAGAGGGCCCATAGTGATAATAGTGGAGGTCATTCAATGTAAGGTGGACTAGGTCCACAATATTATTAAATAAGGCCCACTATGGTAGTTAGATATAATAAATGGGTAATTAGATATAATAAAGGTAAGAGGACTTCTTAGAAGGTTCTACTTCTAGAAGATTCCTCCTCTAGAATGTTCTTAGGTGATGGTACCACTATATAAAGGGTTTCAAGCAATGTAATGAGACATGAAGAGAAATATTGTATTTGGAGCGGTATCTCAATAGGAGGATGCCCCCTCGAAGAGGCAAGTGAACATGAGAGGATCCCTTCCATAATAGGATCCATTGTATGGTGTTGCCCTACCTCAAGGGTTTGGTAATAATAAAGTGTGGTTTCTTCTATATTACTTTGTGGATCTATTGTGTATTCAGTATTTGTGGTGATTATGTTTGTATATCTATTCAGGTTCTTAACAGGTGGTATTAGAGCACTTTCCTTGGGCAGACAATGTGGGCAAATATTTTTTTATTTTTGCAGATTTTTTTTTTCGGAGCAGAAAAAAAAGGGTCACGACATTCTCAAAGTTTTTGGTATATTTCTGGGAAAACTTTGCAGAAAAGGGTTGTATATCTGAGTTCCTCTCAAAAAAAAACCCAATTTGAAAAGAAAAATCGTCCAAAACGGAGTCTGGGAAATCAAGATATTGAAGTTTTAAAATCTGCAAATTTTCAGGATTTTTTCCGCTGACGATGGCGAGATTTTTTTTATTTTTGTAGCATCTAGAGGCCTAATTTGCCCAAATAAATTACATATCTTAGTTCCTCTCACAATTTCACCCAATTTCAAAAAACAAATCATCCAAAACGAAGTCCGAGAAGTGAAGTTATGAGCATTTTAACTTCAACAATTTGTTAGGGTCTTTCCAGAAAAAGCCGCAATTTTCTATCGTAACTTATTGGGTGAGTTCATAGGATGCTCAGATGGCTATTTATTCTCAAAACCTAAAAGAAATTCTTGAATCATTCAAATCCCAATTGTTTCACACATTGGATGACAGATTGGATGCATTTGTACATGGTCTCACAGACAGCCTCATAGACACTCTCACAGATGGCCTCAATGATAGTTTTCGTAGTATTCAAGATTCATTGAATAACATGCAGGAGAGATTTCTTATGGAGGGCCTCAGGGATGAATATAATCAAGAAATATATGTTTGGTATGATTTTGAGGCAGATTGTGATGATTGGTATATGGATAGTTGTCATTTCTGGGATGACAACCACTTTCATATTTTATCTGATGACTCTACTCCACCTTTTGTAGAGAACATCAAAGTCCCACATCAGGAGCTAGTTACCAGTGTTCAGTCTACATATTCTACAGTGGTATTATTCATTCCAGATTCTGCTATGACCCTTTTCCACTATGTGGATGGATATTCTTATTTGGATCCACATGACAAGTGTCAGTATTTGGAGCATAATTTTGAGTTGGTTATTGGGTTACAAAATCTTCCACGGGGAGTTCACATGACCACTTGGACATGGGACCCTGGATTACAATGTTGGTTAGAATACATCAGCATGGTGGATTTCCTTTCTACATGGGACCTTGGTTCTCCAGTCTTCTTCAGCGTTATGGTCCACAATTATCCATGGGACCCTGATATATGGTTGTACATCAAGCGTTGAGGACAACGCTTTCATAAAGGGGATGGAATGTAAGGTAGCTAGAGAGGTAGTGGGGGGGCCTAGAGGGCCCATAGTGATAATAGTGGAGGTCATTCAATGTAAGGTGAACTAGGTCCACTATATTATTAAATAAGGCCCACTATGGTAGTTAAATATAATAAATGGGTAATTAGATATAATAAATGTAAGACGACTTCTTAGAAGGTTCTACTTCTAGAAGATTCCTCCTCTAGAATGTTCTTAAGTGATGTTAGCACTATATAAAGGGGTTCAAGCAATGTAATGAGACATGAAGAGAAATATTGTATTTGGAGCGGTAGCTCAATAGGAGGATGCCCCCTCGAAGAGGCAAGTGAGCAGGAGAGGATCCATTCCATAATAGGATCCATTGTATGGTGTTGCCCTACCTCAAGGGTTTGGTAATAATAAAATGTGGTTTCTTCTATATTACTTTGTGGATCTATTGTGTATTCAATATTTTTGGTGATTATATTTGTAGATCTATTCAGGTTATTAACAAGTGGTATCAGAGCACTTTCCTTGGGCAGACATTGTGGGCAAATTTATTTTATTTTTGCAAAAAAAAAAATTCGGAGCAGAAAAAAGAGGGCCGCGACATTATTGAAGTTTTTGGTATATTTTTGTGCAAAATTTGTAGAAAAGGGTTGTATATCTGAGTTCCTCTCAGAAAAACACCCAATTTGAAAAGAAAAATCGTCCGAAATGGAGTCTAGGAAGTCAAGATATTGAAGTTTTAAAATCTGCAAATTTTCAGGATTTTTTCCGCGGATGGTGGCGAGAATTTTTTTATTTTTGTAGCATATAGAGGCTGAATTTGCCCAAATAAATTACATATATGAGTTCCTCTCACAATTTCACCCAGTTTCAAAAAAACAATCAGCCAAAACGGAGTCCGGGAAGTGAAGTTATGAGCATTTTAACTTCAACAGTTTTTTAGGGTTTTTCCAGAAAAAACCATGATTTTCTATCGCAACTTATTGGGTGAGTTCATAGGATGCTCAGATAGATATTTATTCTAAAAAACTAAAAGAAATTCTTGAATCATTAAAAGCCCAATTGTTTCACACATTGGATGACAGATTGGATGCATTTGTCCATGGCCTCACAGACAGCCTCATAGACAGTCTCACAGATGGCCTCAATGATAGTTTTCGTAGTATTCAAGATTCATTGAATAACATACAGGAGATATTTGTTATGGAGGACCTCAAGGATGAATATAATCAAGAAATATATGTGTGGTATGATTTTGAGGCAGATTGTGATGATTGGTATATGGATAGTTGTCATTTCTGGGATGACAACCACTTTCATATTTTATTTGATGACTCTACTCCACCTTCTGTAGAGAACATCAAAGTCCCACATTAGGAGCTAGTTACCAGTGTTCAGTCTACATATTCTACAGTGGTATTATTCATTCCAGATTCTGCTACGACCCTTTTCCACTATGTGGATGGATATTCTTATTTGGATCCACATGACATGTATCAGTATTTGGAGCATAATTTTGAGTTGGTTATTGGGTTACAAAATCTTCGACGGGGAGTTCACATGACCACTTGGACATGGGACCCTGGATTACAATGGTGGTTGGACTACATCAACATGGTGGCTTTCCTTTCTACATGGGACCTTGGTTCTCCAGTCTTCTTCAGTATTATGGTCCACAATTATCCATGGGACCCTGGTATATGGTTGTACATCAAGCGTTGAGGACAACGCTTTCATAAGGGGGATGGAATGTAAGGTAGCTAGAGAGGTAGTGGGGGGGCCTAGAGGGCCCATAGTGATAATAGTGGAGGTCATTCAATGTAAGGTGGACTAGGTCCACAATATTATTAAATAAGGCCCACTATGGTAGTTAGATATAATAAATGGGTAATTAGATATAATAAATGTAAGAGGACTTCTTAGAAGGTTCTACTTCTAGAAGATTCCTCCTCTAGAATGTTCTTAGGTGATGGTACCACTATATAAAGGGGTTCAAACAATGT
>JASDQU010241104.1:65472-79278 GCA_032191745.1 Picea mariana | reverse complement strand
TTGCCTCTTCGAGGGGGCATCCTCCTATTGAGCTACCGCTCCAAATACACTAATTCTCTTCATGTCTCATTACATTGCTTGAACCCCTTTATATAGTGCTACCATCACCTAAGAACATTCTAGAGGAGGAATCTTCTAGAAGTAGAACCTTCTAAGAAGTCCTCTTACATTTATTATATCTAATTACCCATTTATTATATCTAACTACCATAGTGGGCATTATTTAATAATATAGTGGACCTAGTCCACCTTACATTGAATGACCTCCACTATTATCACTATGGGCCCTCTGGGCCCCCCCACTACCTCTCTATCTACCTTACATTCAGTAATGAAATCCCTAAATCCTCACTATCGTTTTTCTCTCTTTCTATATTTCACAAGAATAATTTTTTAAAGAAAAAGAATTTATGGGGTTTGTTTATTTATATATGGGTGTTCCCTATCCATTTCAATGAAACCTCTCATTGCATTGGATCTCAAGGCATCCTATTGATGTCAGTTTCTTTCTAAAAACACCTTCACGGTGACCAATGCGCTATGTACATAGTAAGAGTGCCAATGCACTCTATATATATACTAAACAACACAAATTAATTTAAATCAGATGTGTATTTGTATGTAAACAACACAACTTAATTTAAATTAGAAATTATATTAAAAAAACACTTTCCATAGTTGGTGATGTGCATTTACCTAGATAAGCATTGAAACACATTGTTTACAAAGCTCATCGTTGATTTTTTTGAAAGATTGGTTGTCTTTGATGTCAACCCTTGAAGAAGTCAGGAATCCCTGAAGGTATGGTCATGAAACCCACAGTTGATCAAAGAAAAAGGACATGAAGGACAGTGTAAATATAGGTAACTCATTAATGGATGGACAATACGTATCATGTTGTTTTCGATGATATGTGTTATGCCACATGGTTCCTCGTGGTTGAGAAGTTATGGCCTTGTGAAGTTGGAGGACCTCGGAGAATGATCTATAAGCACCTAGAAGGTCAAAACGTAGTTCCAGGTCATTCATTAAGGGTAAATTAGTTTCAACAAGAATTTAATTAAGGGTAAAGTGGTTGCAACAAGAGAGTGTAGGTTAGCCCTAATATAAGGAAAAGGGGTAAAAAATTTACAAGCTAGCCCCTAAATGAAGTCACCTGGAAAGTATAAATAAGACTTCAAGAGACTCTTATTAACATCTATTGATCACATTGAATATATATGTTGTAAATTTTTATGGGAATGTACTATTCACATATCTAAAGCAGTGAGTCTGAGGAAGTGAATTTTAGTGAAGAGAGAAGTTGCAGGAATCGAAGGGATGAAGTTGAGCTTACTGTTCTAGGGATTTTTTTAGGTTATCTGTGAGTTGCAGTAAAGGAAGAGTGTGGAAATATATGAGTTGCAGACTCATATAAGCACAGACATCTGCAAGGTTCAATGAAGGAAAACACGGACGAAAAGAGAAGAAAAGTGATATGTGAGTTGTAGAGGAAGTAAGGTGTGGACATCCACGAGCCACATTGGGACAGAGCACAGACATCCATGAGTTTAAGGAGCATAGGGTGTGGATATATTTTAATGAAAACTAAAGTTTATATGATCAAATCCATTAGGTTAGATATAGTTTGAGAGGTATGTTTTATTGTGTATATTAAGGTTCATATTCTACAGTAGTCCAACTCATAACTGGCTTAGTATCTCATGAGTATTTGATTTGAAATACATTCTTGTGGATTTTGGTATGAGGGTTTGAGGCATTAGGGTTTGAGTGGTAACAATTTATGAAGCATAGCAACAGTGACATGTTATGGAAGTAACAATGACAAATTAGTAACATGTTGATTGATTCAGTGGTATTGACAGTTTGTCTACATTTGTATTTATGGGTGGTTGGACGGGGCAAGGAAAGGGTGTTGTAGCCTCCTTTAGGTTGGTTCCAGAGAATAAAGGAGTTGGATATTCATTCAGGTTGGAGCATGAGAACTAGGGGGTTGGAGCCTCCTTCTAGTTTTAGTTGGAAAAATAAAGAAGTTGGTGCTTCCTATGAATGTATTTCTTCTAGCATATAAGAAAAAAATTATGTGGTTTTATCCCACATTAGGTTTCCATGTAAAATTTTGGTGTACTGTGTATTTGTGATTGTTTATTTCTCATGATTGATTTATACTACTAATGATACATTAATTGTTAATGTTAAATTGTTGAATATTGCTCATAAAGTTAAAGAATACACATTGTGATTAAAATTAGTAAGAAAGGGATCATAATGATTCACCCCCCCCCCTCCTCTTAGTATTCCAACAATTGGTATCAAAGCGAGGTTCTTCAAGAAATAGTTTAAACACTGGAAGGAGATAATGGAATATGCTAAGATTGGAGCACCAAGTTTTGATGGATATAACTATGCCTTTTGGATTAAAAGGAGGAAATCCTTTTTACATGCACGGGGATTTGATGTTTGGGAGTTAGTAGTAGATGGATATGCATCACCATCCACTCCCCCAACTGAAAAAAGAAGGAAAGAAACTAATCGAAAATAATTCAGAGGATAAAGAAACCATTTTGAGCAGTCTGGATGATTCAGTATTTGTCAAAGTTATGCATTGCAATACCGCAAAGGATATTTGGAATAAAAATAAAAATATTTACAAAGGAGATACCAAAGTAAAGGGAGATAAGCTTCAAACCCTTAAAGACAAGTTTGAGCAACTGAAGATGAAGGAAGATGAAGACATTGTAGCCTACTTTCTATAAGTTGAAAAAACAATTAACACTATTAGAGGACTGGGAGAATAAACTTATGAGTCAATCATCGTTCAAAAGTTTCTAAGATCTCTACCTATGAGATTTGATCCTAAGATATCATCCCTAGCAGAAATAATAGATCTTGACAGTTTAAGCATGGATGCACTACATGAAATATTCACAGCATATGAAATGAGCATAGAACAAGAGAACCTGATCACTAAGGAAGGAGTGTTCAAAGTATCCAAGAAGACAAAGAAACAAAACAAGCAAAAGTCAAAACTAGATTGCAGTTGCAGTGATGATTTAGAGGAAGATGAAGAAGTGGAAAACTTCATAAGGAAGTTAAAAAGAGGAACAAAGTGGAAGATGAAGATGAATAATATGTAAAACTTCATAAGTTTCCTTATGATAAGAATAAAGATAGAGATGAAGAAGAATATCCTAAGAAGAAAAAGAAAAATCAAAAGGGAGACAAGAGAAAGAACAAAAAGAATTTCTTCAAGAAAAGTTTCTACTCAAAGGAAGACTGCCCTCCAACAAATGACGATGATGATAGTGACAATGATTTAGCAAGAGTAGTATTCATGGAAATAGAATATGATGAAGAAGATTTTGAATATTTCAAAGAAGAAGATGAAGTTGATCTCAGAGAAGAATTAATCAATGCCTTAGAAGAACTAGGGAATGAAAGAAATAAAATCAAGTCAATCAAGGTAGAGTTAAAGAATAAATAAGGATCTCAAAATTCCAACTAAGAATAAATTGAGCAGATAATCATGAATTTAGATATCCAAATTGAACAAGACAAAAGGATTGAAGAAACACTCAAAAAACAGTTAGAAGATAAAGAGAAGATGATTGAAATCTTCAAAGAAGAAATAGTTTCCTTAATAAAATATCTTTAGAAGAAAGATATGCAGTAGAATAGCACCAAAATATTGGATGAGATCATCAACAATTAAGTTCATACTATGACAAGTCTGGGTTAGGATGCAACCAGATGCATATTGAAAAAGGTTCAAGCTACAAGACAATAGAATAGGAAGCAAAGCAAAGCATCTATGCAGAAATAGACATAGGCACTCAAAAAGAAAGTCACAGAGGAACTGGACCACCTAGAAGATTTAGAACATAGAACCAACAATCAGAAACATCTCATGAAGAATAAGTTTCCATAAGAGCAACATCATTCACAATATCTCCTACATCCAGGTATCAAACTATTTTTCTTAGTTTATGATATTCTTGTAAAAAATTTGGTCACAAAGTTGCAAACTATAGATCCTATGCCAAGAATAGAAGAAACTATGAAGGTTATTTAAACAACAGTTATCCTATAAAGTCGCATGAAGCACATAACATAAATCACAACAGTTTTGGTTCAGTAAGTAATGAAATAGAGTGCTACAAGTGCAACAATTTTGGACACATGGCCAAATATTGTATATTGATTGTTCCTCCAAAGGAACCAAAACATAATAAAAATAGGCATAAACAAGAACCAMAAAGGATATGGAAAAGAAATAAGGATCAATTCAACACTAAATAATGCTCACTTTCTCTACAAGTACAACACAAGAAAATAGGGTGGTATGTTGAAATAGGTTGTTCTAAGCATATGACAAGTGACAAGAATAGGTTTYTGACTCTGAATAAGGAACGAGATGGATCATTTTCATTTGGAAATGATAACTCAACCATAATAATAGGTAGAGGAATAGTCAAGCTTGGGAGAAAAGATTCCAAGGAAGAAAATGTCCTACTAGTCAAAGAAATGAAGCACAATTTTCCGAGTGTCGGTCAAATGTGTGATCAAGGACACAAACTTTTGTTTGACTTAGAAAATTGTGAGGTAAGAAAAGAAGGAGCTAGAAAATTGGTGGCTACATCTAGAAGAAGCCTAAACAACATATATGTCCTGAATGATATTGTAAGGGGAAAATGTTGCTTAGGAAAGGAAAATGAAATTTGGCACTAGCATAGAAGGATGGGTCACATAAACTTTGATAACCTTTTGAAAATAAGTAGAAAGGAAGCAGTGAAATAAATGTATGAGATCTCAATGACAGCAAATACTCTATGTGAGAATTTCCTACAAGGAAAATAAACCAGGACCAATGTTCAAATCAAAAGAGTACTCCACAACAAAACCATTGGAGATTGTACACACTAATCTATGTGGACCTACAAGAACAAAGGGATTAAATTCTGAATAGTAATTTATGATACTAATTGATGACTACACAATAATGACTACAGTTTTCTTTCTCAGGAAGAAGTCAGAGGCATTCAAACATTTCAAGATATACAAAGAGATAGTTGAGACTGAGATGGATTTTAAAATCAAGTGTTCGATATCAGACAATGGAGGAGAGTTTACATCAAAGGAATTCATGGATTTTTGTGGTGAACATGGAATAAAGAGACAGTTCTTAACAATCAGAACACCTCAACAAAATGGAGTGGTCGAAAGGAAGAAAAAAATAGTACATGAAATGGACAGAACCATGTTGAAAGATTCCAAGTTGAGTGACATATTTTGCGCATAAGAAGTTCATACAACTGTTCACATCCTAAATAGAGGAATTCTCAAAAGTAATAGTGATAAGGCTCCCTACAAGTTATGGAAAGGAAGACCAGAAAATTTGAAGCATTTTAGAGTATTTGGAAACAAGTGTTATATCAAAACAGAAGATGGCAAGCTTGGAAAATCTAACTCTCGAGTTGAAAAAGTCATACTAGTTGGGTATTCAAGAAAAAGAAAACATTATAAATGCTTCAGTCCAAGACTCAACAGAATCTTGGAAAGCATCAATGTAATGATTGATGAGACAGATGTACAGAAGGAAAAAGAAGGAAGCAAAGACTTAGAAGAGTAGGATGACGAGGAAGATCTAAAAGAAGAAGAAGAAGAAAAAGAAGAAGAGCAGATAGAAGCAGAACAAGAGGAAGATGAGTAGAAGATACCTCCTAAGACACCTAGCCGATGAGTAAAGAAAAATCATCCACCAAAATAGATCATTTGGAATAAATATGCAGGAGTTGAAACCCAAAGAAGAATAATTTCACCAGAACAACAACACCTAACATTGTTATCTATAGTTGAACCAAGCATTTTTGAAGAGGCTAGCAAGGATGAATACTAGATCAAGGCTATCGATGAATAATTGGATCATATAGAAAATAATGGCACATGGGAACTGGTACCAAGACCGAAGAACAAGAACGTGATTGGTACAAAGTGGATTTTCCTAAACAAATTGAAAAAGGATGGACAAGTAACCAGAAACAAAGAAAGGTTAGTTTGCAAAGGATATGTCAAGGTTGAGGGAATAGACTTTGAAGAAAAGTTTTCCCCAATTTCCAGAATGGAATCGATTAGATTAATCTTTGCTTATGAATTTTCAAAGAAGATCTAGGTATATCATATGGATGTGAAATCGACATTCCTAAACGGAGAGTTAGAAAACGAATTTTACATCGAGCATCCAGAAGGATTTCAGTTGTCCGAAAGGGAAGATTATGTTTGCAGGTTGAAGAAAGTACTATATGGTCTTAAGAAATCCCCTAGAGCATGGTACTCAAGGTTGGATAGGTATTTATAGTAGAAAGGGTTTAGTAAAGGCAATGCAAATAGCATATTAATAATTGAATTTTATGTTGATGACATTATTTTTGGAAGCGATAATGACATGATGAGTCAGAATTTTTCTAAAGACGTGCATAATGAATTTGAAATGTCTTTGCTTGGTGAGTTGGTTTAATTCTTGGGAATTCATATATATTAGCATGATACATGTATATTTATTTCCCATACCAAGTATATCAAAGAAATGCTAAAAATATTTGGAATGGAATACTGTAAGCTTGTAAGTACTCTTATGCAAACCATCTGCAAGTTGATCAAAGAAGATGAATCCAATGATGCAGATCAGAGACTCTACAGATAAATGATTGGAAACTTACTCTATGTGATGTCATCAAGACCAGATGTGATGCAAGCAGTTGGATAGGTATCAAGATTTCAAGCAACACCAAATGAAACACATGTTATGGCAGTAAAGAGAATATTCAAATATCTCAAAGCAACAGAAGACTATGGGTTATGGTATCCAAAAGGAAATGAACTATCTCTAGTTGATTATACAGATGTAGATTGGGTTGGAAGCATTGATGACAAAAGAAGTACAAGTGGAGGAGATTTCTAATTGGGTGAGTGTTTGGTATCTTGTTTAAGCAAGAAGTAGTCATCAGTATCATTTTCTACAATAGAAGCATAATACATTGTTGCAGTAGTGTGTTGTACTCAAGTCCTCTAGATGAAACAAACTTTGCAGGATATACATGTGGACTATGATGATCCCATTATGATACTTTGTGATAACATCGGTGCTATTAGTATCTCAAAGAATCTAGTGATACATTCCAAGATGAAACACATTCCGATCAAGTATCACTTTCTACGGGAATGAGATATAGAGAAGAACATCAATATAGAGTATATTGGGACAAAAGAGCAGATTGCAGATATCTTCACCAAACCTCTTTCGAGGGATACTTTTGAGTATCTTCGATAGAGACTTGGAGTAGTTTCTTCCCTACAGTGAAATTCATAGCATCAATCACAATAGGACATGGGGAGAGAAGAAGTAAATATTATAAGTCGTGAAGACTTGAAGTCAATAATTTTTTAATTATTTTCATATATGTCAATGATATACATGAGGAAGAACCATGAAGAGAAAAAGTCGACAGAATGATCTGAAGCTTGCAGACAGGGGGATCAACCCCAATAAGAGGGAAGAGAGGAAGAGTAGCTCCAAGGAGAATTCAAACAGGGGGAGTAGCCCCAAGGATATTTCAGAAAGGGGGAGCAGCCCCAAGGAAATTTACCCTTTTCCATTGATGTCAAAGGGGGAGAGAATGAGAAGATGTAGGGAAACAGAGATAAAGATCAGAGGTATAAATACAGAGGGGTAAATGGTCACAAGGGAAGCATAAGAATCAATATTGAGGTGTTACATCATAGTGTCCCATCAATGCCAAAGGGGGAGATTGTTGAAAGATTGGTTGTCATTGATGTCAAACCTTGAAGAAGTCAGGAAGCCCCGAAGGTATGGTTATGAAACCTAGAGTTGATTGAAGAAAAAGGACATAAAGGACAGTGTAAATGCAGGTAAATCATTCATGGATGGAGAGTATGTATCATTTTGTTTCCGATGATATGTGGTATGCCACATGGTTCCTCACGGTTGAGTATTTATGGCCTTGTGAAGTTGGAGGACCCCGAAGAATGATCTAGAATCCCCTAGAAGGTCAACAAGTAGTTACGGGTCATTAATTAAGGGTAAATTAGTTGCAACAAGAATTTAATTAAGGGTAAAGTGGTTGCAACAAGAGAGTGTGGGTTATCCCTAAAATAAGGAAAAGGGGTAAAATAGTTTCAAGCTAGCTCTTAAAGGAAATCACTTGGAAAGTATAAAAAAGACTTTAAGAGACTCTTATTAACACATATTGAGAACATTGAATATCTATGTTGTAAAGTGTTATGGGTAGGTATTATTGACAGATCTGAAGCAGTGACTCTGAGGCAGCGAAGTTCAATGAAGAGAGAAGTTGCAGGAGTCGAAAGGACGAAGTTGAGCTTATTGTTCTAGGTTTTTCCTAAGTTTATCCATGAGTTGTAGTAAAGGAAGAGTGCAGACATCCATAATTTGCAGACTCAGATAAGTGCAGACATCTGCACAGTTCGGTGAAGGAAAACATGGACACACAGAGAAGCAAAGTAATCTACTAGTTTCAGAGGAAATAGGGCGCAGACATCCACGAGCCACAGTGGGATAGAACACATACATTCATGAGTTTACAGATCACGGGGCGTAGATATATTGAAGAAAAATGAAGTTCAAATGATTAAATCCATCAGGTCAACTACAGTTTGAGAGGTATGGTTTAATGTGTATGTTAGGGTTTATATTCTACAGTAATCTGTCAGGTAAATTAAATCACTTTTCTAATGACCTGAAAACATTAAATTGTCAGACCAGGGTTGGTAATCTTAGAGCTGCTACACTATATGTGCGGATAAGAATTTTCTAAAAACTATTTAAAAGAAGTCAAATTACTCTATCTATAAAACCCTCTACTTTCAAAGTGTAGGAAAGGATATTTAACCATTAATTTCATCTATTCTATTTTAACCATCCACTGTCTACAACTAATGCTAAGAAAACCATTTAATCTATGCCAAATTAGAGAAATTTAATTTAAATACCAAACATAACTCTAAGATTTCTTTGAAATCATCTAAATTTTATTTTAACTTTTAATCAGAACTCCTATCCTATTCTATAATCTATTAATTCACAATTCATCTATCAAAAATGCAGAAAGAAACGTTTTAATCTTGATCACCAAATTCTCTTCTATTCTTTATTCATCTACAGTGTTGTGGGTGCTAGTGGAGAAATACTCTATGAATCTAGATCTAAAAATAAAGATTTAAATTTCACTGTTCAAAAAGGAAATATTAAACCTAATTAACTTCTAATTAATTGACCCCCGGATGGGGTGCTACTACGATACACATGGCGCGACGAGGTGGAGAGGAACGGCCAGCAAGGCACGGAGCCATGTGATGGGCTCATGCCTTCGCCCGCCACCCCAAACTAGCATTAAATGGCCATTAACATGGCGCGGGGAGCAATTAAACAGCTCCTTCCTCCCCTCAACCTTCATTTCATGGCTGGGTTCTATATGAAATTCGGTCGTCTCTGTGTGGGCTTCAATTGGCACCCCCCCTTGCAGCCTCCATCTGAGCTAATTGGGATTTGCAGGCTCATCACAGCCCGGGTCCGGCTGCAGGCTTCCTTTCACTCCCTGTTACACTTGGCGCCCTCCATTCAGTACACGACGAGAATCATGCCGCGCCCTAGAGGGCGCCCGCGCAGAGGCTCCCCATGGAAACCTCGTCGACCCTCTGTATCACCTCCTGCTTTGCCTTCCTCTTGCTCCTCTCCTTCCATTCAGCTAGAACCAATTCTTCCCTCACCCCCCGCTATAGCTGTTTCACAATTTGATAGTCTGGCTATCGTCCCCAGGCTATCGTCTTCTGCCTCGCACCATCTCCCTAACCCTCCATTGTTCGAGCATCCTCTTGCACCACTTCTTAACTCTGCTGGAAAGACTATGGGGGAACCACCTCTGTGTGAGCCTCGAAACACCGAGAACTATCCCCTGAACTCTTTCCTTGACACACAGATTCGGGAAAGCCTGGCAATTCTCTTTGGCTTGGTATTTTAACTCCGCCACGAGGTGGAGGATCTCCAATTCCGTCTGTTGGCCATGGATGGAAAGGTAGTCATCCTTCTCTAGCACCTTACCTCTCTTCAAGAAGCTTTCCCCACAGACCTCGCAGGTGCAGCTTCAACAGAGGAACCTGGTGGCGCAACCAATGAAGGAAATGTCTAGGAGCAGTGTTTAGCAAGAAATGAGCAAGATCAAGTCATGCGCGAGGATAGGGCGAAGGAGGTGGACACAGCTCGTGGCACGGTGTAGGATACCTCTCCAGTTGTCGACAGGACCGAGGGAAGCGGGGACGCGGGGAAGCAGTGGGCCGATCAAGTGACATATGTCGAGGAGGAGCCATGGTCTGAGGCTGTCCACGTCACTTGGCCAGGTTATCCGCCAAATGTCTGAGGTCATGAGGGCACTTCCAGTTTCTTTAATGTCTCTACTTTTTAGTTGTTGTCCAGTTATTTTTAAATAGTTTACTTGGACTATTACACTACTTATGTTTGAATTCCATGCTGGCTGGATTGGTTTCCCCTCTGTTGGGGCGGTCCAATAACTACAGCAAGAATATTATCTGTACTTTGTCTCCCTTTTTGGTCTAGGAACGCCCTTTATATATAATACTACTAACTTAAAAAAAAAAAAAAACTTCTAATTAATTGAAATAATCATAACAGTGTTGAACAAGTACAAAACAGAGTAACTAGTGCGAAATGGGTATGGAATACTAACAACAACTCTATTCTATTTTTAAGTGTAAATCTATTTCCTATGAAAGGGAAATCCTATGAAATTGTACTGTAAGAATAAATTTAATCTACACTATCCTGATTTAATTTCTTAATCTACAAAATCACAACTAACTCTTAAATCAAATTCACTAATTATCCACTAACTATAAATTCAATCTAAGTCACTAACTCTGCAATTTCCTTCAACCGACCTGTGTAAAAGTAAATGATATAAAAACTAATCAAACTTCCTTCTACGTTCTGGTTCTAAACTTACAGACTACCAACTAAATTCATTGAAATTCAACTACCACACATGAATCTATCTATATTAATAGGAATTCAAACGATCCAAGCCTTATGAATTAATTTAAAACCTATTTAATTCTATCATTCACTATCTCTATCCTATAGTTTGATCTACGACTTTGGCAAATTGATTATTCAATCTATAAAGCATTCTACAAAACATGGTTATTCAAATCTATCTTCCAACTATCCTACGCTCTGTGCATAGAGATTACTCTATAGAATTGCAATTCCATGTGATCTAAATTATAACAGAATTCAATCTAACAGTTGCATATTTAAATCATAAAAACATGAAACGATTTCTACGGTGATTATTTCTACACAAAAGACAATCAACATCTACTATATATATCTACTATGAAATGGAGAGATCATCTACCTCTGATGGTGGGCCCTCCCACAGAGATAGAGATCCATGTTAACGTCTCAGAAAAGAACGATCTACGCTACCATATCCATTCAACAGCTATTGCAGAAATGACTAATCCATGTGTTCAACTTTAACCAGACATCAATTCAGAGAGAAAACCAGCATCATTATATTAAGCAAAAGTCTCAATCGAGTTTATCAAAATCAATCATTGCCCTCATACCGGGGTAGTCCCATCATTTTATAATGTTTTTAATCCTTGTTTTTGGATCGGCGATCCTCCATCTAAGCTAACTACCAATGCTAAAAATGGAAAATCCATGCATTAAACAGAATATTAATTACATAATAAACCTGAATGGGCGATCTCATGACACAAAGTGTCATGAGATTCACCTCTAATAACAACTTCCAGTTAATGCGTCTCTGCATACGTTTTTCTTTGAATAGGAGTCTAGCTTGTATGTTGAAGTGCCATCAAACCTTATGAAGCTTCACGAGAAAAAAGGAGGCCGCATCAACATGTGATAATCTGCAATAGAGTAGTCAAAAGAGCTACATCCCAATATTGCATTAGTCCATTAATCATAGTATGCATTCTTTTAATTAACATTCAAACGATTAAAACATTTGCAAAATGTATTAAAAGATGATATTTTTACCTTAGAAACATGGTTAGGCAGGGAAAAAGGATATAGGCTAGAAATGTAGCAAAATAGACAGATGTTTGTCAAAAGGAGATATAAGATGTTGGTAACTAGTGTAGAACAGGTGAAAAACAAGTGAAATATATGCAAAATAGAGGTCATATTCATGGCCCAACATTTCCCCCAGGCTGAAGTACTTGCATGTCCTCATGCAACAGGGCTAGGAACAGGGGAATTAATGAGAACTTGGAAACCAGGAATTGTTTGTATCTTCAACTGTCTAACTTGCTTCTTTAATCTTCTTATCTGTGCTTGTCTCTGATGAGCAATCTTCTTAATCTTTTGCATCTTCTTAAGAAACTTTGTCTTCCTTCCTTTTAGACACTCTACCTTATCTCTTAGATGGGTGTTCTAGATTATTCTCAACTCATTTTCTATTTTTATATGCCTATTAATAACTTCATATTCTTGAAGTTTCTCCTTTAGGCACGCATTTCTTCTTACCAATATGCCAAGGGAAATACATCCTTTGCCACTTTGAGAATCATCAGCTGGAGGTTCCATCGAATCTGTAGGAGAAAAACCTTTTGAATTTCCATCAACATTCTCTTGCATTGGTGTAGACATTGATTCATGTACCTCAGGGGCTTCTTCTATTTTCTTACAATCTTCAACTTCATTTTCAACAGAACCTTGAATAGCATTCAAAACAGAGTTAACAAGGTCTTCAATAGTTACAGTATGTTGACAGTCAAGAACATCAGTTGCAAGGTTACCAACGAGGTCCTGAACATCCTGTTTTGGAACAATCTCTTCCTCCTCGGGAATTTTCCCAAAGTCTTCAACACTTTCTGCCCATCTGTGAACTTCTTTTAATAATCATGACATGCTCCAAGTTGGACTTGGCTGGAAATCTATTCCCACTGTAGGAGCTTCCTCCAGGTTAGCAATTTTACTTCCGGTCATAGGATTTGAATGAGAAGGGTTAGCTAAATACTTTTCTTTGATTCTTGGTTTAACAATGAAGTCCTCAACTCTGTCAGAGTCGAGGTCTTCATCCAATCTCAGCTCAAAATGAAAAGGGATAGGTTGTTTGTTTTCTCCAACTCAATATACTCCATCTTTTCCTTACCTGGATTTGGCTTCTCCATACACTTGTCTTTCTCTTCCTTTGTATTTTCATTATCAAGTACTGGAGCTTCAGAGGTATCAGGGGAGAATAGCACTCTCAGCTACTTTTTACTTTCAGAGGGTGTTTATGGTTCAGTAATATCATGCTTTTTCTTTGTTCCATGTCTTTCAAAATTAACAGATCCAAGGGATTTAGGTAATTTAGAGGCAGACTGAAGCTGAGTCCATCTATTAGATAAAATTGTACCCTTACTAATTTTCAACTTTGACCCCGACTTCTTAGATTTACTAGGTTTAAAATTCCCTTGAAGAGACCCTTCCCAGGTTAAATCTTTGGCTTCCAAAGCAAATGAAACAAGAATTTTAATTAACCCATGGTGAGAAAAACTACCCTTAGGGTTTGTTGTACTCTTCTGAACCTGGTTCGCCATTTTTCCCAGGGTTTGGAGCAGATAATATTGAATGTTCATAGGGGTAGTTCCTTCCAAATGTAGTAACAAATTAGCATGATATATATATATATATATATATATATATATATATATATATATATATATATATATATATATATA
>JASDQU010241104.1:38389-55062 GCA_032191745.1 Picea mariana | reverse complement strand
TCATTCCCGCACCCTGCCTATATAGCAACCTGCGGAAATTTCTCTTTATAAGGTTTTTACATAGAAAAATGCAACTTCTTTTCTCAGGAAAAGTTCTTCTTCCTTCTCTCTTCAGGAACTCAGGCCACTGTGACCCCTCTAAAGGCAATAGATAGGTTTACATCATTAACGATCATAGGGATGACGAAAATAATGTGTAACAATTGTACTTGATACTGATTCACCCCCCTATCAGTATCAACATAATTAACTGAAATAGTCATAACAGTGTTGAACAAGTACAAAACAGAGTAACTAGTGCGAAATGGGTACGGAATACTAACAACAACTCTATTCTATTTTTAAGTGTAAATCTATTTCCTACGAAAGGGAAATCCTATGAAATTGTACAATAAGGATAAATTTAATCTACGCTATCCTGATGTCATTTCTTAATATACAAAATCACAACTAACTCTTAAATCAAATTCACTAATTATCCACTAACTATTAATTCAATCTAAGTCACTAACTCTACAATTTCCTTCAACTGACCTGTGTAAAAGTAAATGATATAAAAACTAATCAAACTTCCTTCTACGTTCTGGTTCTAAACTTACATACTACCAACTAAATTCATTGAAATTCAACTACCACGCATGAATCTATCTATATTAACAGGAATTCAAATGATCCAAGCCTTCTGAATTAATTTAAAACCTATTTAATTCTACCATTCACTATCTCTATCATATAGTTCGATCTACGACTTCGGAAAATTTATGATTCAATCTATAAAGCATTCTACAAAACATGGTTATTCAAATCTATCTTCCAACTATCCTACGCTCTATGCATAGAGATTACTCTACAGAATTACAATGCCATGTGATCTAAATTATAACAAAATTTAATCTAACAGTTGCATATTTAAATCATAAAAACATGAAACAATTTCTACAATGATTATTTCTACAGAAAATACAATCAACATCTACTATATATATCTACTATGAAATGGAGAGATCATCTACCTCTGATGGTGGGCCCTCCCACAGAGACAGAGATCCTTGTTAACGTTTCAGAAAAGAATGATCTACGCTACCATATCCATTCAACAGATATTGCAGAAATGATTAATCCATGTGTTCAACTTTAACCAGACATCAATTCAGAGAGAAAACCAACATCATTATATTCAGCAAAAGTCTCAGTCGAGTTTATCAAAATCAATTGATTCCCTCATACCAGGGTAGTCCCATCGTTTTATAATGTTTTTAATCCTTGTTTTTGGATCGGTGATCCTCCATTTAAACTAACTACCAATGCTAAAAATGGAAAAGCCATGCATTACGTAGAATATTAATTACATAAAAACTTGAATGGGTGATCTCATGACACTAAGTGTCATGAGATTTGCCTCTAATAACAACTTCCAGTTAATGCGTCTCTGCATATGTTCTTCTTTGAATAGGAGTCCATCTCTTATGCTAAAGCGGCATCAAACCTTATGAAGCTTCACGAGAAAAAAGGAGGCCGCGTCAACATGTGATAATTTGCAATAGAGTAGTCAAAAGAGATGCATCCCAATATTGCATTAGTCCATTAATCATAGTATGCATTCTTTTAATTAACATTCAAAAGATTAAAACATTTGCAAAATGTACTAAAAGATGATATTTTTACCTTAGAAACAAGGTTAGGCAGGGCAAAAGGATATAGGCTAGAAATGTAGCAAAATAGATAGATGTTTGTCAAAAGGAGATATAAGATGCTGGTAACTAGTGCAGAACAGGTGAAAAACAAGTCAAAGATATGCAAAATAGAGGTCATATTCATGGCCCAACATAATCCAACACATAAATTTCTTAGTATCTCATGAATATTTGATTTGAAATACATTCTTGTGAATTTTGGTATGAGGCTTTGAGGCATAAGGGTTTGAGTGGTAACATTTGATGAAGCATAGTAGCAATGACAGATTATGGAAGTGACAATGACAGATCAATAAAATTTTGACCGATTCAATGGTAGTGATAGGTTGTCTACATTTATATTTTTGGGTGGTTGGACGAGGCAAGGAAAGGGAGTTGTAGCCTCCTTCCAGTTGGTACTGGAGAATCAGGGAGTTGGATCTTCCTTCAAGTTGGAGATTGATAACTAAGGGGTTGGAGCCTCCTTCCAATTGTAGCTGGAAAAATAAGGAAGTTGATGCTTCCTATGAATGTATTTATTCTAGCGTATAAGAAAAGTGTTCTATGGTTTTCTCTTGCATTGGGTTTACACGTAAAATCCTGGTGTACTATGTATTTGTGATTGCTTATTGTTCATGATTTATGTATATTGTTGATGATACATTAATTGCTAATGTTAAACTCTTGAATACTACTCATAAAGTTAAAGAATACACATTGTGATTAAAAGTGGTAATAAAGTGCTCATATTGATTCACCCCCCCCCTCTCAGTATTCCAACAAAGTTTAAAAATGAAAAAGAGTTTTTTTATAAGGAGATTGCCATGTCTTCAATTTGTTCACAGGTCGATGGTGTGTAATAAATAGTACTTAGGAAACCATGATTTTCTTAATTCATAAAGCATCGGTTGAATACAAAAAATTGTAAAACATTTTCAATTTTGCAACAGCATTGTTATATTGCACATGTGCATATATGTATGGTTGATGTATAAATGCATATAAATATGGTTGATTCCCCCATGCATATTAAGTTTATATACACACCAAGATATTATTTAAAAAAAAAACTTAAGTAATTTTTATATATGATGACTCCTAGTTTTGTTTTTTTGCAAGAAGTTTTTGAAAAATCCAAGGTCCAAACAAAGGGAAAACCAATACATGTTGGTAGGGATGTCCAAAAAAATGTAGAAGAATATGGTAAAAGAAATGAACATAATTGTGTCGTAAGAGGAGTCATTCCAACCACAATGTGAATTAGAGGTATTTGATAATTTATTTATTCTTTTGTGTACATCGAATTTAATTATCATGTGAAATACTAATTTTCGATTGTTTTGTTGCAGAAAAGAAAAAAAAATAGAATCCATTCAATGCATAAGATAGAACAACGAGGAATAAAAGGGTTAATCACAAACTTTTTGAGAATTTACGTTTTCATCCTTTCTTAAGATTTCATGTTTATTGTGATCTTTATATTTAAATAATTAATTTAGACTTGTCCATGGATGTCTTCTAGTAGGTGCTAACATACAAAGAGGATCCAACCCATGAATTGATAAACAATGGGTTAAGTATGGGTTGTGAGTATATATTGAAGAATGAAATTTAATTGAACAATTTGTAAGTAGCTATGTTGTTTAACTTCCCTTGTTTTATAATTAATGAAAAAACAAAAAAACTTTATATTGATTATATCAACTATGTTTTTTCATGTTGTATTAAACATGCAAGAAACAAAGTATGGAATGCAGCCAACGGAGGAGATTTTGAGAGAAGTCATGAAGCATGGATTCGAAAGAATGTGTATTGTTTATGAAAGACTTGGTGCTAAGGTATGTTTTTTTATTTACGCAAACATGTATATTCTACTACTATATATAAATGTATATATACTTATTATATTTTATCTCTATGTTTGTAGATGGAAGATGAAAGGGTGAAACATAAAAATAAAAAAAATCGACCAAGAAAACATTATGTTAAAAAACCAAAGTACAATATCACATAAAAATAATGAATAAATGAGGTGTGCATGCAAATTGAGCAATGACGATAGTTCAACTAATGAATAACAATCAATATAATTAGATGTTACCACAAGTCGTATGTTTTGGAATATTTGTCTCTGAAAATCAGGGATTTTCTATAATGTACTCGACATATTGTCCCAATTGCATGAGGACATGTTACCAATAAGTGTAAAAATTACAAATTGGTTGCAATTTCATTAGTTTGAACCTTTAAATTTTCCCTTTTTGTATGACAATGGGTCTCTTATTCATATATGGTTTCTTATTCCATTGCATTGTGGAATGTTGTAAAATGTTGCATTCCTAAATATTTAATATGTGGATGATTTACATTGTTACAAATAACAGAGATGTAATTGGTTGGATAACACATTAATGAAATCATTATATCGAAATGTAATAACAAAAATATAAAACAATATTATTATAAAAAAAAATATTTGATTTTGAAATGATTAATTAAAAATTTGTAAAAAACAATGAATTAAAATATCTACATATCAGTGCATTGCATTCTTTTGAACTCACTAGATGGTGTGTGCCATAATATAGAAAGTGGTGCATTTTGAGGAGTCATACACATTGGTGCACATTAATTACAATAACAGACTGGTACAAACTATTGAGAAAAAGCATTGTTTTGTAAACAATATAACGTACAATCATATTTATCATTTCAAAATTGTACGGTGCTCATGTTTACAATATACATCAAGGCACTAAAAATGATTTACATACATGTGTGTTAAGTCTATTATATGTATTGGGATTCTAAATATTATTTACGCATTGATGCTTTTACTATAATATACACACCAGTGCTTAGTAAAAATAATTGTGCCAACATCTCACCTCGAATATTTGAAATTTCACTACCCTTCGGTGCAAATTGTAAAATAAACATTGATACGTACTAATTACACAAGTATAGAGGCACACATTATATTAAACACATCAGGTCTCGAGATAAATTCATCACACCAGTGCTCAGTATAACTTAAACACATAGGGGCACACAAAACCTAATATGCATGATTCGATGCTTCATATGCAAACAAGGCAGAACTAGTACACATAAATTATAAGAGCATCAGTGCTCTACATACGACGAAAAAGGTGAAACCAGTGCACAATACTTATAAATACACCAGGGCATTTTTTTTATTATATTAACATGTTGGGGTATTTGTATTATATTAAGGCACCAGTGTGTTTGTGTTGCATTAACACACCATTGTGTGTTTGGCAATACCACACCGGTGCGTTTTGACAAGAACAACACTACAAACAAAAAAAAACCTTTGCTACAACTTCCATTTGCCCAAATTGTTTTAGTTATATGGAACATCTATTAAAACCTCGACATTCAATAAAGGAGATTGTAGTGGAGGTTTTTTTGAAAATTTTTCCAAATTTTGCAACACTAAAAACCTCCACTAGAAGGTGTTATCCTTGTAGTGTGAAGGGTATCACTCCCTTTGAAGCTTGGTATGGCAAGAAACATATTGTGTATCACTTCAAATTTTTTGGATCCCCATCTTGGGAACACATTCCTTCAGAGAAGTGAAAGGCCTTAGAACCTTAGAGTCAGTGTTGCATATTTGTTGGTTACCCCAATGGTGTCAAATAATATTGGCTCTTGGATATTGAGACACATGAGATTTTCATTGATCATATTGTGCAATTTGAGTAAATCTCTCCTCTCTCACCCTCTCATCTTCCTTCCTCCTCAATGGATCCAAGTAGTGACTTAGAGGATTTTCCTGCAGTTGCCTCTACTCATAGAGTTGATCATGAGGTTTCATTCTCCTATTCACAAAGTTTCATCTTCTACTCATAGGTTTGATCATGAGGTTTCATCCCCCTATTCACATATTTTTATCCTCTACTCATAGGTTTGATCATGAGTTTTAATCCTCCTATTCATAGATCAAGAAGCAGAATGTGATTACTCTTTCTTCGATTGAGGTTGAGTATCGAGGGGTTGTTAATGTTGCCACTAAGTTTATTTTGCTTCAAAATATCCTCATTGAACTTGGAATCACTTTTTAGAAACCATCATTCACATATTGTGACAAAAATAGCACCATATATATCTTGACGAACTTGGTTCATCATCGACGAACCAAACACATCAAGATACATGTGCATTTTCTCAGGGCGCTGATTTAGGAGAAAATCATTTATTTGCACCATTTTTCTACATCATAGAAAATTGTATTTTCACCAAACCCTTCACTGAGAGAAAGTATGTCCATATTTAGTCTCTCTTGGGGGTATGGGAATTTCTTATAGGGGGTCACTTAGCCCTTCTTGCTTCATCCTCTCATGGGGGGGATTTTTTTCCCACTAGTTTTTCTCCTTCCTTTTTTGTTTGAGGAGATCTTTTGTACATGGGTACCTAATCAAGCCATGTATCCCAGACCCATATTTTCATTTGTGTTTACATTTCCCCATAAGTTTCACTTACGGTGTTAGTGTGAATAGGATTCTTTAGCTATCTAGTTTTATCTTAGCTAGTTCTCCACTTTTTCTCTCTTCACACTAGGTTAAGTTTACTTGGGGACTTTTTCAGTTTATCCCATATTGGTTGTATTTTTAGTATCTTGTGTGGTAATTCCTATATATACTCACCCATCACTCTCATATGACCATCTCGTTTTCATTGTATGCTTTGCATTCTCTTGAGTAGAATACTGTTTATTCTTTCTCATTTTTTATTTCTAAATTTTCTTTCCTTCATTCATTTGCATTCTTGGGTGGATTTTTATCCAAATGTTATACCTCAATTTTGTAGTTATTTGTATTGACATTAGTTTTACAACAATTAAGAAAATATATTTCAAGTCCCATTTTATTTTTTTTACTCGAGTATATGTTTTCTTATTCTATGGTGCTATCCTATGTCACATAGATAGATAATTTAATACTTTTTTATTGTCAATAGGGGATTGGATTTTTATACTTTCATGTTAGTGTGAATGGATATCTTGCACATCGCAATCGCAGATATGGTTTTCCCCTATCTGCACATAGTGATATATCTCACCCTTGTGTGTTTTCTTCTATGTGCTCCCAAACAGTGTAACACCTTGTTTTCCCCCAGTTTATAATTATGACTATGACTTAATATTGGCATGAATCATGGCAAGGATATTTGAAACTTTACAAGAAAAGTAAATACGTTTTTATTTAATAAAGGAAGACCAAACAATTGATTGAGGAGAAATAGTATATACCATGATACCACAAATCGAAACTGGTGAGGGGATTTGGGGATTACCTGCCTACCTAAATTAGCTAACCTTCACCCAAAAGATCCTTAGTGCCTAATTCATTGAATTATTTTTTCCTCCCTTTTTTCGTATCCCAAAATACAATTGATGAGAAGAAGGCATGGTGGTTGAGTGGTTAATTACCCGCCTTCATGAAAGTATGGGGGGGAAGTTAGAACAATAAAATAATATTTGCCAAAATTACGATTAAGTACCACCTCCTTTTGGGGGATCATCCTCGAAGGCCTCAAATAGAATAAAGAGAGGAAAAATAGGAGAGATAAGGGAAATTTCTAGAAAAGAAGAGAAGTGCATGAACTATGCATGAGAGGGAACACACTAAAAGGAGAAGAGAGTTTACAGGAAGAGAGATATTAGAGTGAGCTTGTTGTTGGAATCGAACAAAGGAAACCCAAACCAAACCTAATGATAGAGGATTGTGAATTTCTTGCAAGTGAGGGAACATCACTAAGAGGGGAGGTCATTGAGGGATTGTAGAGGTGGTGAAGGGACTCCCTTGTGCTAATATAGCCATCTGGGAAGGCATCTGAGAGATTCATGGTGGCCCTTGTATTGGTGGGTAAAGGGATTCTTGTTGTTGACAATAAGTGAAGTAGGGTAGCCTTCACACCCAACCTAGAATTTCCTGAGAGAAATATGAGTTTCCCTAGTCATATCATGGCATGGCATGGAGGTGTCCTCGTGTAGAAAATCTAAGTGTTGTAGAGCCTACAATTTGGTGGAAAATCACTCACCTCAATCAATGTTTCCCAGCCATCAAATTTTGAACAGATAAGTGTATATGTATGCTCAATTGGTTTGATACTTGTTCCATTTGCAAGGTTTATGTGCTTGTGTAATTATGGAACTATATGGTTTTTTAGAAAAACTTAAGAGAGGAGGAATGAATGTATGAAATTTGTTCCTTGTGTTGTGTTGTTTTTGTAACATGGGTGAGAAAAAACACAACACTTACTTGCCTAGTTACGTCAGTTAAACAAGACAGAGGGTTGTGAGTTGATTAGATAACCAAATACACATGAAACAAGGAAATAAAAATAAATAAATAAAATAGAAGAAAACAAAGGTTAGAAGAACTTGCAAGAACTAGAACCATGAAAAATGAAAATGACAATCATATAGCTACCAATGGATCAATGTATTGATAGCCTAGCACCGTAGAGAAAGGCAGAGACTTATGAATCCCCTCTTCCTCCTTGGGAGGGCTCTTGAGTTCCCTAATAGATATCTCTTCTCTTCATGCAATGGAAAGTGACAATGGTGAAGAAATACAATGTGAATCCTCTCAAGAGGTGAGTGGAATGGCCCTTTCTATAGTGCTTGAGTGATTCCAAGAGAAAAGAGGATTCTCCAAGAAGAATTCTTGCATCATAACAATACCTTGAAGTTCTTATTTTTCTAGCACACCCATGGAACATATTTATAGTGTCCATTCATGGCAAGATACAATTGGTTCATAGTGTGAACAAGGGGCCTTTTAGGGCACTTCATATCCCTTGATTAGCCTCCAAGATAGATTTCGCTTAGATATGAGTGTCAAATCATGTTGGGGGTTGGACTGGAAGTGGTTGAGAGGCCGAAAAGATTCATAAATGTGTTGTTCATGAGAAGTGTGTAGGTTTTCTCATAGACAGTGGCGCATTTTGTGCACAGTGCATAATTAGAGGTGTGTTATGCACACATTGCGCACGCTTCCTTTGGTGAATTTGAACACTTTGATTTTTGAACCAAGTATATGATTTTGTGATTTTTTGATGGATTTTAGTGTTGTAGGTGTACTGATTGTTGTTGGCATTGATGTCTTTCTTTAATTGTTGTTTGTAATGTTCTGGATGATTTTTTGGCGATAACAGATGCCCCCTGATGTGTGAGGTTAGGAGCATATGTATAGTCGAAATGCATCAATGTTTCTTTTGTTGATGGTGCCATTGTGTGGAAGAGTGAAGAGGAATTTCAGGAGTGATCCATCGGAGGGAGAGGGAAAATTGTGGGAATAAACCTTTCTCTAGGAAGAAAAAATAAAATATGTATACAAACGAGACGGGCATACCGCATGCTCGTGTCATGAAACCAAAATGTGGGACTGTAACTAAAGATGTATGATGATGTAGATAGTTGCAATACCCTCAAGGGAAGTTGATAATGGAAAATGATGGTTTTGAATGGTGAACTAGCTCTGAAGCAAGTAATGGACGACGACAAAAAGTGTCGATGAATCATAGGCATTGATGGCCTATAAAATTCAGAGGTCTTTAGCTGGTATGGAAAATTGAAATGGTCGCATAGTAAGACCCACCGTAACATGAGAGTTGGTTGAAGTCGAATGTTATGGGGGTCAACGAAATAATAAATCAATGATGACTCTTTCTGTGTCATCCAAGACTCCTCATTGAAAAGGTAATGAGAGTCAAGATACTATTGCCCTTATGGAAACTGTGTTGATGTCGACAACAAGGGAGACACGACATCAAGAAGAAAATGGATTCTTGAAATCCAGTGAGTAATAGATGATGTCAGGTACTGATGGGTAACATGGACGAATTCAAGATGCTATGGGACTGAAGACTACCCCTGGTTGGGGTGTTGAAGGATGATTGGAAGCAACCGTAAAATTGGATCTAGTGTAAGGGGTACAACTAGACATGGGGTTAAACTATGTTGGAGGCTAAAAAAGTGGGAAAACTCGGAGATCGTGGTTACATGGATTTGGGATACTGGGGGTTTGTCAAATATGTCTAGATGAGAAAAAGGGTGGATGCCCCAACCAAGGGCGACATGGGTTTCTTTTTCAGGTAGAAGAAGGCCATCGGGGATGATGACTAAAATATCTATGTATATGATGGAAACAAGGGATTTATACAATTACCAAATGAATAAAGAATAATTGGGGTTGAGTATATAGATACAGAAACAGGTGCCCCGGTGAAAGATGGCTTGGCTTGTTGAGGGCACAAGTTTGTAAAAGAGAA
Source organism: Picea mariana (assembly GCA_032191745.1). NCBI lineage: Eukaryota > Viridiplantae > Streptophyta > Pinopsida > Pinales > Pinaceae > Picea > Picea mariana. Next base: position 45,088 of record JASDQU010241104.1, on the reverse strand, counting down.
ATTGTGGAGGGTGGGGGCTATTACACATTATTTTCAACATCCCTATGATCGTTAATGATGTAAACCTATATGTTTCCTTCAGAGGGGTCAATAGCCTGAGTTCCTAAAGAAATAAGGGAGAAGAACTTTTCCTGAGAAAAGAAGTTGCATTTTCCTATGTAAAAACCTTATAAAAAAGAAACTTCGCAGGTTGCTATATAGGCAGGGTGCGAGAATGACCCATTCTCATAGGTTGCACTATAGCCAGGGTGTGAGATGTTCGTAGGTTTCTCTATAGCTAGGGTGTGAGAATTCCTGCACGTGGGAAAAATGAGTGTTTTCTTGAATCTTCTAGAAGGAGAAACTTCTATGGTGAGGTGGCATCCGAATGGTTTGGATCTTACTCGTTTTCATGATTTAATGGGATCATCCTAACCTCCTCACCTTATCCTCTTCAACTTATAAAAGGAGAGGAGTTCTCATGGAGAAAGTTAGCTTGGGGTGAGATTTGTTGGTTCTTGAGCTTGTTAGCTTTGGCTTGGTTAGAGTGGCTTTGAGATTTTCTTTGTCAAGATAGATTGTGAGTAACTATCAAATCTATGGTCTCAGAATTCTTGGAGTCAAAGTGTGTGGGGAACGAAGGACAGTTGGAAGGGACCTTACAACATCAAGGCCATGGTTGTAATCTCTCTTTCACATTTAATATGATACAGTAATATGATTCTTTCCCATAAAGCTAGTTCCACTTTATTGTATAACTCCTTGATCATATACATAGATTCACTATTGAATAAATTGTGCTTTCTTCACTCCACTTGGTTTGTATTGTGTTGGTCTTGACTATACGAGAGCATTGGAGTGAAGTGGGAGCAACAAAGACCAAAGGAAGCATTAATAAGGTATGTTCCTTGTTCTTGCCTCTTATTTAATTCAATGGTTAGAATCTAGGGAAAGAGTCATATTCTGTCTTGCTTTGTTCTAGATCCAGGTGGATATAGGGAGATCAGTTTGTGTCCACACTTACGGATTTATCCAATAACAGGGGCCCCATGGATGGGTTTTTGTATTAGGTAAACGGGTGGAGGAAAATCTGCAAATGGGCCAACTAATGGTGGATGAGATGAAGGGATAATGGAACTACGGGGGTGCAGTCAACATAACCAAGTGTAGGATTATATGACTCGGTAGTCCTTGGGAAGGTTAGAAATATGATAATAAGAAATATGGGGTTCATTATCAGAAGTGAAAAAAACTATCGAGACTCCCAATCCTAGGAGGTGAAAACAGCATGAGTGTCAAGTTTCCAAGGGGAACTATGAATGGGATAACTCATGTGGGGGAGAGTGCTATAGGCTGACAGTACCAAAATGTGGCAAATGTAAAGGTATTGCAGAGCCAAATGTAAGGATCCTAAAGGAAAATGTCAGAGGGTATGATTGGGATATGCAATTCTTTATAGAGGGAGTAATTACATGCCAGTGTCGAACATATACATGAAGGGGTTGTAAGCTTTCTTAACAAGTACCTTCACATAAAAAACCAAATACCCAGCGTGAACAATATCCGATGATAAAGAACATATAACAGTTATTTGATAAAACTAAAAGTGAGCATGTGTACCTGAACGTGGCGTGAAAAAAATGCTTCTCCGGGGAGAAGTGTAGATGATAAGCTAGGGAATATGAATGTGTAGATGGCTGGATCAGGATCTCATGGCTGAGAACGGTTTGGAAAGCAAAGGCTCTGGGCTCCTATAACATAATGTGGAAGTTGGGAAAAATGGGCTAACACAAGATCACCTTCATTGAATGAGCGAAGGTTGACATGGCGGTCAAAGGTGGATTTGGACCGTTTTTTAGTTGCCTCGTTGTGTTGTAATGAAGATCGATGGTCTTCATCAAGTGACTCTAAGGTCAATAAGCACTGCTCCATTGGAGTAGTGTAAGGTAAGAGCTTTATGAAAGTGCGTAATGTTGGGATTTCACACTCGATAGGGAGTGTGGCTTCGATCCCATGAACGAGGTGGAATGGTGTAAAACCAGTGGAATGGTGTAAAACCAGTGGAATGTTTTACTATCATGCAATAATCCCATAAATAAAAAATCAACATATGATGCCAATTGGTATTATGTTTTTTAACGGTGCATTCTATCATGGTTTTGAGGAATTTATTGACAGCCTCGACCTGCCCGTTGGACTGAGGGTAGTATGGGGAGGAAAACTCATGGGTGAAGCCTAATTTTGAGGAGAGTTCTGCAAATATCTCATTCTCAAAATGTTTACCATGATCTACAACTAACTGTTGTGGGACTCTGAAATGAGTAATGACATGGTTGAAGAAAAAATGTGATTTTGTGTCAGAAGTGTTATTAAATGTGGGCATGGCTTTGTCCCATTTGGTAAAATAATCCACTGCCACGATGATGTACTTGTGTCCATTACTGGATGGAGGATGGAAAGTCATGAAATATATGCCTCATTTACAAAATGGGTCGGTTGTGATGACTAGGTGTAGAAGAGTTGGTGGATCTTGTGCTTTGTTTGCATAAATCTATAATTTATCGCATAGCTTGACAGTGTGGATGCAGTCATGAAACAAAGTGGGCCAGAAATATCATGCACGAATGATTTTTTTGGCGGTAGACATACCCGAGAGGTGACCACCACAAGCGCCACTATGGTAATCATTCAAGACTATGTCGGATTCGTCAATGGTAAGACATCGCCAAAGGATGGTATCGACCCCGCATCGGTAAAGAATTACTCTAATGAGGAGGTATCAGAGAGCCCGATGGTGAATGCATAGGTGGTCATCTCTAGAGAGGTGAGACCCAAATTTTTGTGTACGAAGGTAGACGAGAAGGTCATCGTACCAGGTATTGTCTGAGGAGATGAAGAAGAGGTGTTCATTAGGGAAATCTTCATTGATGGGAGGTGCTTTGGAATTTGACGGAAAAGTCATAATGAGTTTGGCTAGGACCAGAGCTTTCTTGCTTTTGACAGTGGAGAAATATATATTGTATTCTTGAAGGATAATGATCCATCGGGAAAAAAATCCGTTGATCTGTTGTCGACTAAGAAAGTATTGCATGGGGTTAGAATCTGCTACGACCTTGGTAGTTCGTAGTAGAATGTACTGTTGTAGTTTTTGGACTACGAGGACAACTGCTAATGCCCATTTTTCATCATGATTATATTTTAAGGGTGGTCCTAAAATATTTTTACTAATGTAGTAAATCACATGTTCATGCCCATCATCCCCTAATTGGATGAGGAATCATGCGACTAAAACAGTAGAGGATGTAATTGCAGTCATAGTTTGGGGACTAATCAAAGGGGCATTTGATAGGGCGGATTTTAAATCATCAAAATTTGTTTGAGCATGTTCATCCCATTGAAATGGGACATCATGGCACAGTAAGCGAAGAAAACCATGTGCGCGAGTGGCATAGTCTGGGACAAAGTGATGTAAAAATTTGGCTTTGCCTTGTAGGATTTGTAGTTGGTGTAAAGTCCTAGGTGGTGGAATTTTTGTGATAGCTTGGACCTTGAGGGGGTCCATAGTGATGTTGTGTTGGGAGACAATGAACCCAAGGAGGTGCCCGACAATGACGCAAAAGACACACTTGAGGGGGTTCAAGTGGATATTATATTGGCAACATCGTTAAAAAATGATGCGTAAGTCATCTAAATGTTGGGTTCATTTTTTGGATCGAGTAGTGAGGTCATCCAAATAAGCAAGGATGATGTGAGAAAGATCATGAAAAATGTAGGTCATGGCCCATTGAAATGTAGAACCAGAATTTTTTATCCCAAATGGCATGACACGATAAGAAAAGGTGCCCCAAGGGGTTGTAAAAGAGGTTGTGTATTGATATGTTGGGTCGATTTGAATTTGATTGTATTCGAAGAACCCTTCCATAAATGAAAGTGCCTCGTGACCGGAAAAATCATCGATTATTTGGTCGATGAAAGGGGTTGGGAAGTTGTCTTTGGGACAAGCATGGTTCATGTTGCGAAAGTCTATGCAGACACGAATAGTTCCCTGCTTTTTGTTGACAGGTATGGGGTTTGAAACCCAATAAGTGTATGCAATGGGGTAAATGAACCCGATAACATGTAATTTCTCAATTTTGTCTTTGATAGCCGTAGCTTTGGAGGGGTGGAGGGGGCATTTCTTTTGATAAATAAGGGTGATATCCGACCATGTGTCGATTCAATGTCCAACTATAGAAGGATCGAGGCCAAGAATCTTCGTATATGACCAGGAAAAAATGTCCTGGTATTCTTCAAAGAGAGCTTTGTAAGCAATGATTTCTTCAGGGGAGCATGCGACGCCAATGGTGATCTCTTCTACAATGCCTGGTTTAATGGAAATGTCAATTTTGACTTTGGGGGAGATGTTGGCTATGTTTCCTTCTTCAATATGGTTTTTGAACCAATCAATATGCCTCGGAGGAATAAAATCCTTGGTTTTGATTGCACACCGGGAGGCTTGGGTAGAAGGTTGAAAGACCTCTTGTGGGAGAAAAAGTGCTCAATGATTGAGTGCATTCCATGGGAAATCAAGGGTACTCAGTTCCTCCAAGATATCTTCATCGCAATGGAAGATGCGAGAATACATAGGATCCTGGGAGATGATAGGGGGCATTTTCAACAGAGAAGTGTCATTGGCCTCAAGTGATGAGGACGTAGAAGGGATAGTGTGTGTGGGGTGTGATGGCTCACTTGAAATAAACCAAATGTCAATATATTGTGGATGATACACACTAGTGGGGGGAAGGATATCGTATGGGAGACTTGTCGGAGAACTGGGAGGATTTGGGGGAATATCCTTCGATTGTCAAAATGTGAACCATGGAGGGATGGGAAGTAACTTGGGTTTAGGGGAGGTGAGAATGATAGTTTCTGGGGAGTGAATGGGGGGATTGTGTTGCATCATGTTTGGTGGGGTGATCGGATGAGGTTGGATAGGGATTGAGTGATGACTCTAGTATTCAACAATCAAAGGACATGGGTACATGAAATGAGTGAGTGAGTCATAGAGATCATGTGGACATCTCATTCGCTTGGGGACTAAAAAATAAATATAACGAATGTCAGTAATGTGAGTATTAGTATGGAGTGCATGAGAGGGATCAAGAAGAGATGTGTGGCGTACGGAAGCAAATGTTTGATGAAATTGAGGTAGAGCTAGGAATTTATGAGTGTAATGGCCATTTTCGGAGCATGGAACAAGCGAAATTGGTTTGTAACCCTTTATTGCATGTGGTTGAGGACTCCACGGTAGAAGTGGAGGTATTGGGTGAAGTAGCAATTAATGGGGTTGCTTTGGGGAGCTAGATAATATTGTGTAACTCAGGAAGAGTAGGACATATGTTAGTGGGGTGTCCTTCTCTTTCACATAGTGTGCAAGGGGGTTGAGCTTGGGGAGGGAGTGGATCTATGGGATTGTTCTTCCTTTGTCTGCCCCCAGTAGTAGCGGAGTTTCCTCTAGTTGGGGGTGGGGGTGGTGTGGTAGGAGCCTGTACTGGGATCTACATCGGTAATCCCTATGTCTGAGGAGGGAGAGATGGTGGAGGAACCATAACAGCTGGATGGAGATACCATACAGGGATGCCGAGAACCATGTTGGGAAGGGTGACGATAGCAACTACCTGGAATTCTTGGACTCCAGGTGGGGGGTAGAAGAAGGGGATTTGAGTAATAGATTGGGGGATTTTCTCCCTGTTGGTAGCCAACCCATTTTTTTTTATTACTCTCAAAAAGATGCCTACACCCCTTGCGGTATCATGACAAATCATTGTCGCATTGTGCTAATAGACATTTGTCCCATTTTTGCAACCATTACAATTCAATTTCGACTCAGTTTTCACAACTGCAAGTGTGAAAACACCTCTTTCGTTGATTAGACTGTCGTCGTCTTTGGTTGATTTGTTGGTTGATACTTGATCACTAGTTTATCATATGATTGCTAAAGGTTTTATGAGACTTATGTTCTTGATCATTATCTTACCTTGATTGCGCATTTGGATATATTTCACTGTTAAACCTTTGGGCATGAAAGTTATTGTTCTTATTTATGAAAATTATAATGCATCTGGTCATATTGTTTTTATCCTTGCTATGAGCTTTCACTCGATTCTTATATGAACAAGTTTTAATTGTGTGGCTCTAAGACTTTGGAATACAAACACCTACGGTATGCACCAAATACATTGGCGAGTTCATAAAGGTATGATAGCAATGATTTCAAGGCGCATAAGTTAATCTTATTCGATTTTACAAATCGATACTTGGCATACTATGTTTGCAAATATTGGATTATACGATGAATGATATAACCCCGAGCTGTATGTTAGCACTAAACCCTGTGATTAAGCGATGGAATACACGGTGGAATTGGCACGTTGAATCGGTAATTAATACTGGTACTGTGTTGGTTTTAAACTTAACACTTGGCGCGTTGATATCGTATGATGTGCTGGTTCTGACCTGGATAATGGCACGTAGAAGTAGTGATTCACCAACTCGCTGATCGATACATTTGTTCTAATGATCATGGTTTTAAACAGCTCGGAGCAGGCTCATTAATGAAATACGTGGTAATACTAAACCCACCACCCTCGCACGCCTGGAGCTGTTTACGGTCTCATACAGCATTCAAACCATGCAAACCCTTTTGTAATTCACTCTGTGCAGTGCATTTGGTGTGAGACC
>JASDQU010241103.1:98086-108563 GCA_032191745.1 Picea mariana | reverse complement strand
ATTTGTTTCTCTGTTATGCACTTGTTTCAATGATGCATTGTGTGTATGATTTCATGATGAATGTATGAAGTCTGAGAGAGGAGAAGAATGAGTTTCAATTGTTTCTCTTCCTGAGAATTCCTTCAAGGAGTGCAGTGAACGTCCACAAGGTGTGTGTTGATGAGGGTCTGAGTTTCATCTCAGAAAGCTCAGGAGAGATACTGTTGTTCTCATACCAGCTGAAGTGTAGGTGAAGCACAAATCCGTGCAAGGTGTGCACAGGCCAGTTGAAGCCTTGGGTTTTATAAATCCAGAAGGAAGGTTGGAGGACCATTGTTACAAAGAGTGCACAGGGTCGGAGACTCAAATAACCAAAGGTTATTTGAAGATTTTCCATAAGGAGTGCGAGTAGGGATCCTTTTGGGAAGCTTGAGGTACAAGTGAAATCTCAGGAAGGATAACACCTTTGAAGTGCTCAAGGGAACACGGAGATCGAAATCAACTCATAGAAGTCAAGTTCAAGAGGGAGAACACCAATTCGTTTGGATAGGGGTCATTGAGGAGTGCATCTGGAGGTCAGAGTTCTCTGTGGAGAACTCGTGAAGTTGCGAGGACTGTGGGATCCAGAGGAGCTGGAAGGTGGTTAGGAGTTGGATGAATCCGCCACTCTGACATCAAGAATCAACGTGGGCCATTGATCATGGTCTATTTGAGCCATCAGATCATTTCAAGGATTCGAGATTCGCAAGTTTGGAGTGCAGGCCACAATCCTTGGTCATGTAAACTCCCGGATCGCGAAAGGGATTAACAGGTGTGGAATTTCGGAATTTCGGTGATTCGAGGTTCGACATACAGGGAATCCCGACGACAAGGAACCAGAACCCTTTGCATTGAAAGTTCGGAAGTCACAAAACGCGGTGTACCTTTGGTGTGGGATTTCGACATTTCAGTTTTCTAGAGTTCGGGAAGCAGAGGAGACAGTGACTTTTCAATCGAGAGTTTCAAACTCCCGGTTTGCGAAATCCCGAAGAGGGAAAGGAAAAATTCCTGAAAAGGTTGAGGGAAAATAGTCATTGGGTACCAATCGGGATTCAGGGTTTCCGGACTCAAGAGGTAGAGTTGCATGGTCAACGCAACTCCCGAAATCGCGAAAAGGGAAACGCTGAAAAGGTGGGTCCCAAGTCTCAGTCAGAAGGTATGTGCGATGGAAGTAAAAGGAGGGGTCAAGCTTCGGTGAAAATATGGAAAGGCCATCGATCTCGCATTCCTTGGAACGTTGAGCCCATTTTGGCATTCCAACATTTAGGAGTTTAGGGAATCATAAGGGAAGAGGAATGATTGTTGGTTGTTTGCTCAAAGCCCCGAAAGCTGAAACTCATGTGCTTGTCGCATTAGAGAAGTCAACCTTCGTTGATGTTTCACATTTCAGCATTTGCCAAGAACTGTGGAAATACATCGGGACTCTCCAACTCCCGAAACTCTAAGTCCTTTGTGGATTAAACAAAGGGTTGGATTAACCCTTGGTGTGGTTTTAGTGAAGATCCTGTGCGGATCCCGGCCCGAGGGTAGAGGGTCTGCATCACTATTCCACCCAATGGTAGGAAAAGATCCTTCTGATATAAATAATCTTCCATCTGCATCTTCCAAAACTGGTAGTTTTAGCCATTAAATTTATTGACCCTAAAATTTCCATCTTCTGCCATCCCTCCCACTCGAATCAGGAACCCTCTTTTCCTGTGAGTTACCTTTCACTCTAATACCAGTTGTTAGAAAAAAAGGATCACGGATCAATCAAATAAAAACAAATGTGAAAATAAAGCACAAAATATTCACAATAGAATAAAGAAACAGATATACATGGTTCACCCAGTGTGGGATACGTCCACCATAAAAATTGCCAGGTCGTTCCTTTATTATTATATAACAAATGAAGGGATCCAACCTACAACACACCTGCTATAAGTTCCTCTTCTTTCTATCACAATATTCTCTCTCATAATACAATATTCAGAATGATACATAGCCGCAATACAATTAATTGATAAAAGAGGGTTTCCTTACAGGGAAAAACAACCTAACATAAATTCTACCATTAGATCTACGACCTTATAATGAATGGTCTAGATTTACTATGAAATTAAAATATATATTTACAAGGCATTTTTTCCTTCAGGGGCTTCACCCCTGAACCCCCTCCGGGGACCCTCTTTCCCCCAGAACCCCCAACCGGGGGGATGATCCCCCCAGACTTCGCAGGGGGGCAAATCCCCCCTTGCAACCCCACCCCGCACCCCTCATGTGGAGGGGTGTACAATATTATGGGGTGTATAGTATTCATGGGGTATAAAAACGACTGAGAAACAAATATCTATGAAATAGGAAGATAATCAAGCTCCATAACCAACAATTTTGACCTAGGTAGTACATTGTTCTAAAAAATGTAAATAAGGCCGCTGGTGGCTTGTAGGTATAAAGAGAGAGAGAGGACTATTGGTTTTGGGAATCTATAGCTATCAATTCAGAAATCAGAATAAGGCATGAGTATAACGATTGGAAAGTTAATCTAGGGGAAAATATGACAGAAGGACTGAATCCTATGAGAGAACATCTGGTTGTTATATAAAGCTATGGGGAAAAGGACATGAAATCATGATCGAGCTTGCAAAAGATGGTTGAAGCATCAAGAGAAAGAGAGCCACTTATGATATCAGAGTTCACAATGGAAAAAGGAAATAATGTAGAGAAACCAGAGATAGAATAATGAAGGTTATTTCACTTAAAAAGTACAACTGAATGAAAATAGACTTCCATTGGGAATGGTTTGGTCTTGAGTGGAAAAAGTATGACTTCATAGGGACTTGTCAAATGAAGTGGAGAGAGAAATTGGAAAATTCAATGGAAAACTAGAAGTAATAGTAGGGATGTGGAATGATTATGGTTAAGTTGATGGAATGATGTGAGCTACCTCATTCCAAGGTGCTGGGATGCTTCATAAAGGTAATGTTTGGGTATGTCTTCCTAGGATAAGTTGTTTTCAATAGAACACATTGGTTGGATTATAGAATGGTCGAGTGGAAGTTGGATGGAAATTATTTATTCCAAATAACAACATTGTAGATGAGCAGAATGGGAGCACACAATACAACAAGGATCTGGATAAATTCAAGGAAAACCATCTACAACATAAATAAATAAGTGAACTAAAATAGAAATGCACTAGAGTGCATAATGAATACAATGAATTTATAATGCATATGCATTAGTAGGCATGTTGAAAGTGAATTATTGGTGCATATGGATGTGCATTTGTGCATATGTACATGATTGAATATGGATATGGCATGCTTGTGGACTTAGAATATCCTGTTGTTATATACGTGTAATAATGATGTCACAACAATTGAGTATGAATAATGATGGATTATGTATTCAGGAAGAATGATATAGCATGGTAAAATATGTGGATGTTGTTGTTTCTTATGACTTCCATCTCTATCAAGAACCATGAGGATCGTAGGAATGGTGATCAAAAGGATGGAGGCAAAAGCTTGTGATATTTTACAAATACTAGTTGATCGGGTAGCATCAAGTAGGTGGATAACATCCATGCATGTATGCATTTGGTTGCTTCTAATGTTGAAGGGAATTGAGGTAATAATTCCCTCAGTCAAATTTTGAAGATTTAAATTGATATGTAATGGCCAAAGGCCTAGAGAATATAAATTTTCTTGGTGAAAGAATGCATTTAGATAAAGTATTAGTTTCATATTTTTTTATAATTGTTTATGAGATCATAACTAGGTCAAGTCAGGGGACATACGCCTGCTACAACAATGAATACCCATAGAGTTAGTCATGTGTGAGACCATTAGATGGTTGAATATGGAAGGGCTATAGTGCTATGCGATTTCTCAATGGTTTTCTTTGTATATCTGATGTTTATATTGCAACCTCTTTTTCAACATTGAGCAACACATAAGAATTATATTTGTGGTTTTGTGTTTGGGTTGAAAAGGAAGGTATCCAAATAGTCAGGAAAATAGTAGGAAGTGTGTGGATGATGATTTGAGGCATTGGCTAGAACTTTCAACTCACCATGGTGGAATGCATGATATAGTTGTGTGGTATTAAATGGTCAATGAAAGGATGCATCGCATAGATGTGACCATGGGTATTGGCACCTTGGTTTTATTTTATTGGTAATTACTCATTACATTATGAAAAGTTTGTGGTGCTAAAAATGCATAATGATCACAACTAAATTATAATTAATAAGAATATTAGTTGAAGGTCATTGAATTGCTTCTTTGATTCTATTCTAAGATCATGTTTTGGAGCTCTTAAAATTTTACAAAGATAGAATGATAATGTACATGAATGATACTTTCATTCTATTTCATTATGAATAATGGATGGGAATGATTGAATTGTTGGTTAGAGGCAATCCGAGGTCATTTTTTGAACTAAATGTGAATGAATGCCAACAATTGGTTTGGATGAGTGTAAATTGAGAAAGTTGCAGGTAGAGTCACTTGGATATGGCAATTTTGTAATCCATAAGGAAGATTGACATCTACAGTTGCAAGAGCCAAAAGAATAATGAGAAGGAAAATGATACATGGAAATTTTATTTTATTGTTCCTCTATAAAATGGTTTTGAAAAATTAATAATTGCAAATTGTTATGGTATTCTAAAAATTTGTTTGGTTGGATGTAAAACAAGAGTATTGCAAGAAGAGTGGTCTCAAGTATGGCACTAATGCAAGCCATAATAAAGACTGATGCATGCTATGGAAAAATCCAAGCGATTATGGGATGGGATCTCATACTAAGAAACTTGAGTTTTCCTTATGAAACTGATTTGACATTAAAATTGAAAATTGTTCAGATGGTATCTCATAGTGACTGTATGTGTGTAAGATATATGAGATGTTGGAATTTGAGGCTAGAAGCCCGCGAAGAAGATCACTGAAAGGAATTGAATTCGAAGACAAAGGCATGGAATGAAGAAAGTCCAGTGGACTTGTTGCAATTGGTTGGAACTACTGCTAGAAATATAAAATTTGAAGTCATTATGCATGATTCTAGGACAAAGTACCTATGTATCTAAACATTTCTCTAGAATTCATGTGTGGATTAAAGGTTGGAGAGACTATATTGGTAATATTAAGAAAATTGTTATGGTGTTTTGTACTAAGGACGGTGCCAAAATAAGGGGAGGGGAATGTAACACCCTATTTTTGTTCCCTATGAACAAGAATATATTATGAAAATGTGACATTAGGTTGGTGATTCGATAAATTTGAAAGGGCCTAGGTGCCTAGAAATGTAACACTTCAATATATATTAATAAAAATACATTGTTGACTACTAGAAAGAGAAGGAAAATAGAGAAATGGGGCTATGGTTTCGCGAGAGAGGGGGGATGAGGGGATAACTCCTTTTATATAATTTTTAGTTACCCACGTTGGTGTGTGGAAGGGAGTGTGTGAGTCTCTTGTGGATACCACATTGTCTCTTGTGGCATGTGAATCTCTTAGAGAGACCATGGCATTTCTATTTAAGTAATGCATTGGGTTGTTTGGGGGGTTCTCATTATTTCTCTTGTGCTAGTTTTGTTTTGGTACTGGTTCTTCATTAATTTGGTTTTTCATGGATTGGGATCCTCAATATTGTTGATTCATGTGCTATGGATCTGGGCATGGAAACAAATAGTTGGAGGATGAGAGCCATTGTTAGATGGTTGTAAGAAGCTATTGATCATTCCATGAGGGAATGGATGCTTGTGTGCATGAGGTTGATGACAGTTATGAAAGAACCATCCACAACTAATAATACTTGGAGTTTTCAACATTGATATTTATTGTCCATTATCCCTCTATCATTGGAAATAAATTGCAACATCCTGAGGGACTGCATGGTAGAGAGAGGGTCTCATTTCTTTTGGTTGGAGGATTAAGGGGAAGATAAATGGAAATTAGGATTTTTGTGTGGTTGGGAAAACCTGAGAGCATGTTATCCAACTGTTGTGTGTTTTAGTTTTGGCCTAGGACCTATCCTTGTGGATTCATATGCCTGGTTCAGGGGTGACTATGTTATTGAGAGTGAATGAACAACAACGTCTATGGTTGGGTGGAATCTCCTTGGTGTGCATCTAGTTGGTGATTAGTTGAATTAAAATATAAGTTCTCTTTGTGTTTTCTATGTAATTTATATATTCCACTATGTATATTTATCTATGAGACTATGTGATTATGCTATGCTTGTTTGTTGGTTATTGTTGCCAATGGAATGTTAAAGTATTTTTTCTAGTTTAGCATGTTCTTGGTTATTGCATGATGATCATTTCTTGGATGGTTTCATGTTCTTGATTAATAAAAGAATGGAACAAAATTAATAATCAATCCAAGATTGTGCATTTCAGGAAGTAGCATGGCCCATCCTTGGTGGTTGGGTACATGTCATATTTGTGGTGATCAATTTCTTTTGGCTTTGGTATTATGGGTGCATTAATATTGGTATCAAAGTGAATAGTTTTTCACTTTGTTGATGCCGAGTATGCCCGAGAGTGGTATTCAGAGATATTCCTCATTGATGTGGCTTGAACTAGTGGTCTGAATAAGTCACAATAGAACAACCTAAAAATATACATGACTCCCTATTATTTCCCAAGAGTGAAATAGAAGGATTGGGTAATCCATTTTTCTCCTCTTCCCTTGTTCTCTTACATAGTTCAAAACGAATTGCTTTATTTTTTAAGGGGTTGACCAGCCCCATAGGTGGAATATCCAACACAGTACTTCCTCTATAATATATCTAGTATAAACTCTTCTCAATCCCCTCCCCTTATTCCCCGCTAAAAATTCAAAATCTCCAAATCCACCTAATACCTCCAATTATCACTTTGTTGACCCTCGCACACACTCTAATATCAAAACCTCCAAAGGTTCAAAATACAATCTCCATTTTAGGGTAATAGGATCTTCCTATTTTTAAGTTAGAATTGTAGGGGGGCTAGGAACAATGGATGATAAAGATTCAAAGCCTTCATGGTGAGGAAGGAAATCCTTCCTTTCCATGGCAGAAAAGAAAGATACTTTGGAGGTTTGAACTAGAAAATGAAAATATTTGATAGGGGATGTTAGAGAAAATGCCCCAAAGGGGCCTTCCACATGATTGTCCTTTCTGTGAACTCTAGAGTATTGGCCAAATCCTTAAAACAATTGGCTATAAAATGATTGGTGTACACTCATAATCCCTTAATCATACTATTACAAGAAACAATGTCTGAAGAAGACAAAGTAATAATAGATATATCCCCTATTTTGAAAGGATAAGACTTCTCATTAGTTGATTACCAAAGAAGACTATGGGGCTCGATAAAAATATGAATGAATATATAGACCTAAAAAACTCTTGGGATTTCCTCACACACAAGGAGAGCACCTTCTTGCGAAGGTTTTTATGGAACCTCCCTAGAAAATTTATCCCTTAGTTGTTTATAGAGGAGGTTGTTAGTGAAGGCGGGTGGCCAGATATTTGTTTGGAGGTTTTTTTCTTACTGTTCCTTTAAGGTATATACACATTGGTCTATTCATGAACAATAAAGAACTAGTGCATAAATGTTCGATTAACACCACCATACTTTATAATAAAATACATGCATCGAATAAATCACATTGGTGTCATTGAACATTACGCATTGGTGCACTTAACTATCATCTCGTGCATCGTGGTAGGTTAAATAAAGAAAATTACCAAACCAATTTTCATTTTTATAGTGCATCCCATTCTTCCAAAATTTCAATCAAGCTTTGATGCTCACCTTTCTTCCTAAGACACCCTATTTCTGGTGCTCTACACCGACTTGGATAGCTCCATTGGTGGATTCCAAAAATTTCCAAATTTTGGAAATTACCATGAATTTTTATTTCCTCTCAATGGTGCAACCATGCCTCCTTAGGAGATAAGAGGATAGGTAAATTATTTATTACCTTCCTATTTTCATTTTCATCCAATCAAAATTAGAATTTAGCTTGAAATTTGGCATGTTTTTCAATTTTGTTTTCAATTTCACGTGGTGTGCTTGAATGAATTGCTGCACCCCGACACAGTGCGTATTGTGTAAAATTTATAGTGAGCACCATCGTTGGTGCATATTATATATACATACACACTGATATCATTTAGACAAGAGAATCATGATAAATTATTGAAAAACAAAGTGATGTGACCTTTGGAATGCCCCAAAGCCATTAACAATGGGATTCTACCCGCATATGTATATTTTACTTAATTAAATACACTACTAGCTCAACGATATATAAAATTTATCATAGTGGTGAACCTAGTTTAACCAACCACACCGGGTCATACATGAAACAAAAAGCACTTGTGTGTTAATGTTCAAATGCACTTTCATACTTTATAATAAAAATATGTGCACTAAATAAATCGCAGTGTTGTTGAAAAATACGCATCGGTGCATCTGACTGTCATCAGGCACACCGCAGTAGGGTAAATAAAAAAAAAAATACCAAATGGATTTTAATTGTTACAGTGCATCATGTGATTCCAAACTCTCAAGAAAAGACTGATGCTCACATTTCTTCCTAAGACACCTTGTTTTCGGTACTCTACACTGACTTGGATAGCTCCATTGGTGGATTCTACACATTTCCAAATTTTGGAAGTTACCACGAATTTTCATTTCCTGTCAATGATGCAACCATGCCTCCTAGGGATACAAGAGACTAGGTAAATTATTTCTTACCTTCCTATTTTCATTTTCGTCCAATAAAAATAAATTTGGCATTTTTTTCAATTTTTGTTTTAAATTTTGCGTAGTGATCCTGAACATTCCATCTTTCCCCGAAGCAATGCATACTATGTAAAATTCATAGTGAGCAATGTCTCTAGTGCATCTCATATATGTATGCACCAATGTCATTCAAGCAAGAGCACCACAATAAATTATTAAAAAGAAATGGTGCATCCTTCAGAATGCCCTAAGACCGATGCACAATGGGATTCTACCTGCACCAAAACATTTCACTTCATTAGTTGAACAACTATCTCAATGATATATCAAATTTAACATAGCGGTGCACCCATTTTAACGAACATAACTGAGGTGTAACCAAAATATAACACATCATTTCATCAATGTTCAAACACACCACCTTAATTCATAATAAAAAATACATGCATTGAATAAATCACATCCGTTTTGTTGAACATTATTCACCAATACAATTCACTTAACTAACATCACTACTAACATAACAATTTATAAAATTTAATGTAGCGGTGCAACCATTTTAATCCAACGCATCGATATTGTATACAGAAATACATCGAGACATATATTGCCTGAATTTTCATAGCGGGGTGTCTCATTGAACACCTCATTCCCAATTCTATATCCTTTACAATGCACTATAGTACAAAATGTGTGTGCTCCACTATCACAGTGGTACCATTGCGTTAATAGTAACACATCACACCGCTTCATTTGCGATAATGAATTTTACCTTAGTGGTGCCCATCAGTTCAAAAAATGCATCAATGTCATAAATACAATGACACCAAGGAGAATTTTGAATAACCAATTAGAGAGGTGTGACTTAGTAGGTGTGCCACTGCAATTCCTGGAATTGCGTCAATAAATGTCGCATACCAGTAGGTAAATGTTAAACGTACGCATCGTGTCACGTTATGAAAAATAAAAAACATGGTTCGTCTTCTGTAAGGCATGTTAGAAGTGTGTTCGCAATACAATGAACTTGTAGACAACATGTCGGTGCTCTGGTAGACATGGTGCACTGATGCTTTTGGTTTAACAAAGGGCACTATGAATTTCTATGCTATAAATTTTAGCATTACAATGTGACTTTGTTAAGAAAATGAACCAGTTCTATTAAAAGCAATGAATCAATGTGATTAAAAGCATTGATTCAATGTGGATCATCCTATGGGATGCACCTCTTAGCAGTGTTTGTGTTTTGAAATAACTCACTATCCTTGGGGCATATGTTTTGTTGGCAACACACCAATTTCTTTTATATATTGTTTTGCAAAAAAGCAATAATTTTGTTTTTTTAAAATACACGTCATTTATATATGTATTTGTTTTATAATTTTAAATTATTTTATCAATATATATGTCCCTAACAAAATTTATATCTGAATCAGAGATGAAAAGGACAAGAGGAGGAGGAGGATTGATGGTAGGTCGAGACACACACATTTTTGAGTGAGTGGGAGGCCTGGAAGAGGGATATGGAGTTGCTCCCCCACCCTCTTTCATAGAAGGAACATGAACTTTTGATGTATATTGGCCTCCTAAATTTTTATTAGGAGGTACATCCCTTACGGGGAACTCTACAGTGTTATAACAATTGATCTCTCACTAGGATCATGCAATAAAGGGGTTCAACTTCACTTCTGATATGTGGTATCATCCCATGAAGGAGGATATCTATTTCATCACTGGGTT